>WUAW01028380.1:32855-43673 GCA_017165845.1 Thaumetopoea pityocampa | reverse complement strand
GGGGGGGGGGGGGGGGGGGGGGGGGTCACACAGCAGATTCAGCATATTGAAATAAATTTCTGTTTACCTATAAGCCTCTCTAGCATGTGATTGTTAAAACTGATAGTGGAACTGTTCATATACATATATCAGTCAGGGGTGGCCAATTTGATTAGACGCAAGATCTACTCTGTACTGACAAAACCCTGTGCATACTATCAGTTGTATATTTCTTAAAATTTTAAATAAATGATGTGATGGAAAGCCTATTGAAAAATTATTATATATTATATAGGTCATTGATTCACCTAATCTGAGGTTGACTTCACAATTTATGGCCTTAAAGCCCATTGATTTTGATGCCAATGTTCCCTGCACTGTAAATTGAAGTTTCAATTTTGCATATAGATATGACTCAGATTAGGCAGATCTCCTCATTTCAGATTAGTCATTTGTGTACTTTTTATTACTATGCTCGTGTAAATAAATATTTTCTGTTATTTTTGTTTTTTTTACTTGTGAAATCATTTGGTAATTATGTCAAGTTTAACAATATTTACCAAAAGCTCCTTAGATGTTTCGGTAAACATTGTTAACGGTAAATGGAGTTGATAAATTTGCTTGCGATACTTCTGTATCTAAATCTATCAACTCCTTTCATGTTCTCAAATAACATGCCCCTGGTTACCTTATATAGGGGAACTCACCTCACATCTTATATCTGGGAAAAAGAACATTATTACAGGGCCGTGAACGCACGGCTTCATTCAGGGCTGCCAAATATAGGGATAAGATTATTGAATAAATATCCCTGAATGTTAAAGCATTTAAGACTTGCCAGTCAGATTCCATTAATATTTGCTGAATTAAACTTATAGCTGTATGCGGCCGCGCGTTGTCTCGGTGAAAGATTACTCTATTACGGTTAACTAGTTCAAGACGCTTTTCTCGGATCGCTTTCTGAAGCCGATCTAGCTGTTGAGAGAAAATGGCAGCAGTTAATGTTTGAACAGATGGTAACAGTTCCCAATAAGTAATTCCCTGAGAATCTCAACACACATAGTAAATCTTTATGTGGATGTACATTTTCTTTTGTAGTCATGGTTGGGGCTTCCCCCTTTTTGCCGAGTGTATGGCGTCATTTTACTATTTTGTACTCGACTCACTTATCACACCAACCACCAGAGGAATCTTTCAGTTTTCTGATGATTTAGGAGTTACTCTCTTATCTTCTTCTATGGCTTTTTATAAAATCTTTTATTTAATTTTCTAGGTCGGCCCGATTGGGTCTGATCGTCAAGCATCCTTTCTCCAGAAAGACAGCGCTGGAACGATTACTGGCATACTCGTTCGGTAATCATGTTCTCGCCGTAAATGCTGCATGTCTTGCGGTGTGCATCTGCTGCATTATTTCCTAGATCGAATTCATATAAGAGACAATGTCTGATATGTATTTTTTCAGCTTCCACGTTTGCCGAATCATTGTCGTTTCTAGACTGAAGCCCGGGACCGCATCCTAGTCTTTTTATTACCATGTATATAGAAGTTTTTAAAAACCAGTAGAATCCTAAGTAAGTTCAAACAATAATTATTGACAAACTCGACAAGTGTTTTTGGTACAAACCGAAAAAACTTTTGTTCAGACCCTATAGAATATGTAGCTGTGTGTATGTGTGTATGTGCGTTGCTCGGAGCCTCTCGGGATAAAATCCGAAATGAAGCTATCCGTCATAGTACTAAGGTTACCGATATAGCCGCTCGAATAAGCAAGCTGAAGCGGCAGTGGGCTGGTCGCAACTGTCGCAGAACCGACAATCGTTGGAGCATGCAAGCTCTGTAGTGGAGACTGCGTTTGGACAAACGTAGTGTGGGACGCCTCCTGGCTAGATGGAGCGAAGATTTGCGGAAAATGGCTGGCAGCTACTGGATACATGCAGCCGAAGATCGGGCTAAGTGGCGCGCCTTGGGAGAGGCCTACGTCCAGCAGTGAACCAGCTAAGGAAGGTACCAGGATAATGAGCTGCAGAGTTCTCCTGCTAAGTGTAGAAAATATAGCAAATCCCTCATTTTTAAAGAGGAGGCTTATATCCAGCAATGGATTTCCATGGGATGAAGATGATAATGCTGATGTTAAAATAACGAAGGGACTATTGAGGTTCTGCACAACATATACCAAAATACTACTATATACTATTTTATCTATACATTATATCCATACTATTATATAATTGTTAAGTGTCAAATTTTCAAAAATCAAAGATATTTACAAACAAACTACTTAGATCAACTAATTAAGGGCTTCTGAAACCAAATCCATTGATTTTTGTTTGTTTGTTTGTTCGGGCTTCACGTAATAACCAGCGGATAGATTTTGGTTAATTATTACAGTCTTAAAGGTACTATTTCGACTTAAATATTGCGGCATATTTCATCAAAATCGGTTCAGTAAAATTGAAGATAAAGTTTGATCCCTCGTTTAGTAGCCACCGTTACGGTACGAGAGGTCAAGTAAGAGTGGTTGTATGGTTTTTCATTTAAATCTATGATTGTGTCGGTATGATTTCCCATGTAGCGGAAAATCGACATTCATTCGAGTCGCGGGCAAAAGCCATTATACTATATCGAGTATATACTATAGACTACACACAATTTTAGTTGAAATTCACTTCAAGTCAGCCCTAGTTTAGTTATAAATCACTTTCATGTTCGCGGCGCAGACGCCAACTTACCTCCGCTAAAGTGCACACACTACATAAATATTTAACATGGCCGTTTTTATATTCAGATGTGCGCCGATAAAGGAATTGTGATCACTGCATTACGTTTGATATGGCATAACAATCTTTATGTTATATAGCTTTAGGGGCAATAATGTTATTGCTATCGTTTTCGTCGATTACGAGTTCCGGGATATATGAGGTATTTTTATTCATTTTAAATGCTTATAATGGGTTAATAAATTAATAACCACCAAATAATGTGTTCAAATGCTGTTGTGTCTTAGTTATATGGTAAAGTTAGATATATCCTCGCAATATAAGCTCTAGAGCCTTAGCTCCCAAAGTGGTCCAGGTGGACCCCAGGGTCCACGGGAGACTCAACAGGGGTCTACGTTGGCGTACGCAAATTTCCATAGTTAGGTCTAATCTTCACATTTTTTTGTCGCGTTTTGGGAATATGGTAGAAATGCAACTGCAGGGGGTCCACCGGAACCAGCTAAATTTTGAAAGTGGTTATGAGAAATAAGTCTGGGAACCTCTGCTCTAGAGCATTGTAATCCAAAGTGGTCTATATTGACCCCCGGGGATCGGTTTTAGTACTGTTAGAAATTTAAACCTTTCAAAGTGAGTAGCACTATATTAGCTGTCAAAAATATATTTGAAGTTGATGAATTTGCAAAAGTTCAATATTAACTAAGCAGAGGGAGTTAATTCAAACTGCAAACCTTGGCAAGTGGTTTACGAGACAAGTTTGGGGACCCCCGCTGCAGAGACCTATATATTAAGGCATATACAATAGGGCATATATATTATAGCTTCATCATCAGCATCAGCAGTAGCAGTCTATAGATGCCCACTGATGGCCTCTCCTTAAAAAAGGAGAAATGTGCCATAGTCTCCGCACTCGGCCGGCGTCTTGGAGATCGGAATAGAGTTTGATTGAACAACAAGATGACATTACTGTCCATTATCCTACTACATCTTTTATCTGATTTTCACATCATAAACGGGAAGAGATGGAGTGATGCCATTATTAGGCTGGCGTCACATGGCCCACAATATATAAGCGACAGGTATATAATAGCATACGGTCTGATTCATAAAAACTTACAACAGGTTTATAAGGTCGTTTTAAGTAAATTCGTTTTAAGTGTTATTCATAAACCAATATTAGTACTAAAATGTTCAGTAATCATTCCGTAAACTCGCTACACTTTACAGAAGGCCGGACCCTGCTTTACAAGCGTTGTAAACCTATTTTAGCCTTTATAAAATATGGCCGCCTGTTGAAACAGCTGATATTGTTTAGTTCAGACAAGTATGTATAGACGTGTTGAAATGTTACTGTATCACAGAAGTTTGAAAATCAGTAGAAAATCGCCCATGTTATTTTTTATCTACACACAATATAATAAATAGTACACGACAATATTAAATTTTTAAATTATTTATAATTTTTTTTCTTCTTCTTCTTCTTTCATGGTTTATTTTTTTAATAATATTTTATGGCCTGGTATGATATCTGAGATTCAATGTTCCAATATTGTTCATGATTATTGACGGTTAATACACAAAACCATGCCGAATTTATAAATTAAACATCACAATAAACTAATATAAAACGTTAAAATAAAACTTCAAGTGACGCTTTACTCGAGTTACTGCCAAAACTCCTTCTTGGTTTATGGCGTTTGACCAAAGACAAACGTCAATTAATTGTCAAGTTGTCAGTATTTTCTTTTTATGTATTTATTTCACAGACTACTAATAAAACCGATACGATTTTTGTCAAGGTGACCTCATAATAATGCTAATTCTCATGTTATCGATACTTTATTTAATACGGGTTTACAGATGGTTTATGAATTATGATTTTTACAGAAGGTTTATTAGGTTAATGAGTATTTTAACTAATGAACGTATTAAGTCTTTGGTAAGTATTTTTTATGAATCAGACCGTAAGTCTTTAGAAAATTTATATAAGGTTCATATAATTTATAACATACATAAAAATAATATTACGAAATTTTCAAATGTCAAATTTTATAAATCATTGACCTTCAAAAAATTACTTGGATCAACTAAGACATTCTGAAACCACATCCGTCGATGTTTGTTTGTTCAAGTTTCACGCTAAAATCAGCAAGTAGATTTTGTTAAAACTATTACAGTACTATTCCGACTTAAATATCGGTCCAATTGAATCAAAGATACAGCTTGATCCGTATTTTGGTAGCCGTCCTTAAAGTACGAGAGGTCAAGTAAAAGTGGTTATATAAATTTATGATTGTGTCGGAGTCTCCCATGTAACAAAAAACCGACATTCACGCAGGGGAACTGCGGGCAAAAGCTACTTTTATATAAATCTACGATTATTTCTGGATTTCCCATGTAGCGGAAAACTGACATTCACGCGGATGGAGTTGTGGGCAAAAGCTAGTTTACAATAAATATATTAATCTGCCTTTAATCCTGTAGATATCGACGGGTGGCAGTGGTCACGTTCTATGATGTGGGCTGTATAGTTCTTTTCTATGATACATCCATGGTATAAAAATGTGGGCATTTTCACACACATATTGATCTAGCTCCAAAATCGGATTCCCTATCTTAGTAATTAGACAACGCTATTTTTACTTATATAGATAAATGCTTCTTTATTACCGTTAGTGGTATTTGAACCTGAAAAATATTGTATAAATCGTTCGTTGTAAATATTAGATCTTAATTTGGTTAAATAGTAATTTAATTATTGTTTTTTTATAATGAGTTTGCCTCCTACAGTCTTACGTCTACTTTCAAATCTAATAAAATGAAAAGTAATCAGTTTTATCAAATATACCCTTGTATACACTACGTAAGCTGTTTTTTTATGTCTATGAAATTTATTTTTCTTTAGGTTTTTCTTTTTTATGCTTAACGAAGCAACGCCTTTATGTTAATAAAATATCTATGATCAGATCAATGACAAACCTTTTTTATATATTATTTATCCTTTAGTTAACCTTTGACTAGGTAGATCGATGACATAAGGTATGGGTAATCGACAAATGGAGCTGATTGCAGCCGCACGGTCTGGTGATAATTAGAGGGGATCTTTATCTATAACTATCATCGGGTGTCTGTGTTAATAAGATGAATAAATTTTAATTGGTGCTCCAAACTAAATTCGTCCTTGTAACAAGATTCAAATTACTATTTGCTAAAATAGAAATGGCTTACAAAATTTATGTATACAGTGTCAGAATATTAGGCGTCAGCCGTCAGTGATAATTAGATATAGAACAGAACAATTGTTGGACAAGATGGTTGGACAAGATGGTTGGATCGCGTGACTGGTATCAGACTTACGCCAAATGCGAGCGCGGACTAAATAGGTTTCAGATGGTTACACACTGAGTGAAACGGAAAAAGGGTTCTCAAATAAATAGTTGGTACTGTGCAATTTTAACACAGTTCTGTAGAAATGTTTGCTCTATCATCCTATTTGCCCACAGTTATTCACTTCTGGACAAAGGTCTCCTCTAATAATCGCTATAACGAGCGGCCTTAGCCAGCTGCATTCAACGAATGCCCGCAATGTATTCAGATAGGTTATTGATCCACCTAGTCGGAGATTGACCTTCAGCATGATTTCCGATTTGGGGTTGAACTAAAGCGCCTTAGGACCCCAACGTCCATCATTTCTGCGAGTTGTATGCCCCAATAATTGCCACTTTAGATTTTCCATTCTTAGAGCCACATTGGTGACCGTGGTTCTTTTGCATATATCCTAGTTTCGGATTCTATTGATTTCCTTGTGAGAAACAACAATAAAAGTAGAAACGCTTCTTCGGATTGGATCAGTAAGTATGTAATCCGGTCTCAAGACCGGATTACATATGTACTTACTGACCCAATCAGGCTCAAGCCTTCTATAGATATATGATCAACATCATCATCAGCCAATGAAAATCTACTGCTGGACCTGGGCCTCATTATTAAAAGCAAGGATTTGCCATATCTCCAAACTCAGCAAAGGTTTTGGAGTTCTCAGTAGATTTTGACTGAATAACAGAAATAGTTTTATATGTATATGAGAGTAACCACTTACTATCAGATGAGTTTATGTTCGTTAGAATCCATGAAATACACAGATTAACGATTATTAGCGATTTCATAAAAATATGTAATATTTTCTATCGCAAACGCTCAGTGTCACTCGCGGCTAAAATCAAGTGTTGGTACATAATAACTGGTATTTTCGATAATTCTAGAAATTAGAACAAAGTATGAGTGTAATGCGGTTGGCCAAAAACCAGTATTCCATGTCATTAACTTTTACTGAACAATATGTTTTTTTTTATTAAATAACAGGACGTGAATTGAGACTTCACGCTACGATTGTAACACATCTTTTTCGCATTATCGACATACAAATATATTTTTATGCGCTAATGTCGGTTGAGAGTTTTTTTTACAGAAATTGTGGCAGATTGGAGATAACTCTTCTTAAGGATGCCGCGAGAACCAGCTAAGGGATGTACCAGGATAATGGGCAGCAGGACAATGCTGTTGTCTAATCAAATCTACTGCTATCTCCAAGACGACTGCCAAGCGTGGAAATTATGATAAATCTCTCTTTTTAAAGAAGGAGGCCTATGTATAGACTATATCTATATGAAGATTTAAATAATATCATGATCAGTACCTTATTTTCTAATTTTAAATTACATAACAAAATCACGTACTTTGTTGTAGAAACGGTTACTTTTTGTGTGCAAATTCCATTAACTTCATCTGTAGAAGTTGTACAATTTACTGTCGTGTGGGAAGCAAAAAGCCGCGGTACCCGGGCCGAATGAGTTTAGTGCTGTTTTAATTTGCACCCCGTCACTGCGTTTGTGTATTCATTGTATTATGTACGTATAGTACACTAGCTGTTGCCTGCGATTTCGCTCGCGTGTTTAGTTTTTAGTTTTAATCACCGTAGTACCTCTTTGTAAAAGACGTTTGTGGTGTTCCATTTTGGGGTTAAAATTACTAAGCTAATTCACCCTCTTAGGGGTAAAATTTTGTAAAACGTCACATACGTGTACATTTATAATCAGAAGCAGGTATATGAATTTTTGTGCTTCTTCCTTCAAAAGTGATGAATTTCCCGTATAAATTTACAGCCCTTAATTAACCCTCANCGTGTACATTTATAATCAGAAGCAGGTATATGAATTTTTGTGCTTCTTCCTTCAAAAGTGATGAATTTCCCATATAAATTTACAGCCCTTAATTAACCCTCGTAAGGGCAAAATTTTGAAAATGTCGTAATAAGTGTACATTTATTTCTGACCAGATGCAGATATATTTAATTTTGTGCTTCTTCTTTCAAAATGATAGACTTCCATGTATGGAACCGTTTATGCCTTCAACCGTTCCTTTCCATTCCCTTTTAACCGTTCCATGTATGGAACGGTTGTAAACGTTTATCCCTTATTTTATCCCCTTAAGGATGAAATTTCCAAAATTCCTTTCTTAGTGGATGTTTACAATATAAAAGACATCTACTGCCAAAATTTAAAATTTATAGCCCCAGAGGTTTAGGCTCTACATAGATGAATCAGTCAGTCAGTCAGGACAAGTAATTATATACGAGTACTTATGTATAGATAAACTATTCATTTTAAAATACTATCATAATAATGTTTTCTATTATATACATTTGTTTAGTTTAATTTTAATCTTGTCATTCCTATTAAAATGCGTAAGAGCTCCTCCCCCCATGCTTTGGAAGAAATGTCAAGATATTTAAAACTGTGAATGCCGACTGGTGTTCGTATAGAATTGCCTGTGCAAGACAGAGACGGGACTCACCCAGTTTTGGTGTGGCACCATTAAATCAGTTCTTAGTATTGGTATTCTTCTTGCATACCCAGACTTATTATAAAAATCTCGAAACCCAGATGAGACTTAATCACTTATTACTTTTTTACTAGGTTAATCAATTAAATATTAGGAGAATCTAGTTTTTTAACAGGGTCACTAGCAGTTCTTATCAAGTGATAAAGTAGAGCTGTTCAGTGTTTGTATAGAGCTATTTAAATCTATGATTTCGCTGTGGTGATTGTAATGATTCATAGTATATCTCTATTTTCGGGATCGTATCTCTTTCTACCAGTCTCGCACGCGAGATCAAGTCTGTTTATATGCAACACTATTTTGAATGACGCTCTTCGTCACTGGGATTGCGGTGACTATGGAGTTGACGTCCAGAGCTATATTTTCACATTTATATTTCCACAGTTATATTTGCCGTTATATTAGTGGCATCAGACCCTGCCTTAATAATGTTAGAGCAATTAAGAATGTTATATAAAATAATATTGTAGATGCTTTTTTCACATACATTGATCTATCCCCAAATTAGAATTCCATCTGTCTTGTCATCATTGTCAAGTACTCGAATAGATAAACATAGATAGACACATAGATAAACATCAATAGATGTTTATATGTATATATGTATGTGTATTGCATTAATCTATATAATTATACTTACATCCGTAAAGTTTGTCTCTGCTGGGATTTGAACTCGGAAGTTAATTAGCTCAGAAAACAGGGTCACTATCAGTCAGTCAATAAATCGAAAATAATCTCTGTGGTCATCTTATATGCACAATGATTGTGAGTTAGTCGATGTAATTTTATTTTATCTTGTGCTTAACATTCAATATTTTACTGACAGCTATTACTATTAACTTCGTAATAATATCTCTGATTGTCGGAATTCGTAAGCGAATCTATTTTAATTTCTATAAAATCAACCTTTCTAGTATTCAATGAAAAAAAGGTATTTCCATTACAAATTATCTATGAGATTGGTTAAAGTTTTAATATTGCTCTGCCATTTATTATTCTTTTGCCATTTCATACAAAAGTTGGTAAATAAACCGATCTTATTTACGTAAATGACTAAGATTGAAAGTATAGAAAAGTGAGTAGTTACGTAAAGTTTATGATCGAGTAGTGATGAATGCTGTTACGTTATTACTTCGTAGTTCAGTCCGTAGGGATTCGGATTGATAGATAAAGTTAATGATAAATATTTCTTCTGTATCTGTTCTATGCTTTGCAGAGATATACTCAAATATTGATGAAAATCTGATGTAGTACTAACATGTTTCTGGTTATTTTATCTAGATTCTGTAAAGCCCCAATTTTATCATGAAAAACTTTCGTCCAACTGCCTTCACACAAACCACCATTAGGTTCAACAACAACGTTAAAACATTCGCCATAAATCATCTATCTAAACCCGCCGATAAAAATCCCCGCTCGCGGAACCCACCAAACTCCTATAAAAATTTCAACGGAATGAAAATAAAGGTACGTGTATACTCACTGCGTAATCCGGCGTCGCAAATATTCGAACCTTAGCAACTGTAAAAAGTGATGAGCGAAGGTCTTTTTTATTTGTGCTAGGAAATTTTAAAAACAGAAACCATTACATTACATTACATTCTTAGCATTATATTTTATAAAGGCCTTAACCGGGCGACTTTAACGTACTTCGAAGCTATGGAATCTTTTGTACTACACGAGTTGTTCTAGGATCTAATTCGTTTATGTAACAAGTTTCCAATATGCAGTCTGTATTAGGCAGCGTAGTTTATAGTAGTAAAGAGCCTATAATCATCTATCTGTTCGGACCAGACCAGATCTGGTAGGTTTATTCGCTTTCAGGCCAGTGTGTCAGAACAGTATAGAATGTGTTTCATAATTTCCACTTTCGTGTTATAGACCTAACATACTGTGATAATGAACAGATTTATCCTTTATTGTTTTAGTGTAATAGTAACACATAAGCTCTCTTATTAAGCAATTTTATTTATTACCTGTTGAAAGCAAATAAATATTTACTGTTACTTTCGCTGTAATTGAAAATAAACTATGAAGCCTAGGCAATGGTAGATAGACTTTGGATGATATGATGAAGTTTATAAACCAACATTGAGATGAGGTATACTTCAGCTTGATCTTAGTCCCAGTGAGCTTATTTTTTTATCCTAGTAACGATCCTCAATAGAAACAGACTGTGTGTGTACGCGTGTGCGTGCGTACGTGCGTGCGTGTTGTTGTACGTGTA
>WUAW01028375.1:37663-60637 GCA_017165845.1 Thaumetopoea pityocampa | reverse complement strand
CACTTTTACTTGACCTCTCGTACCTTAACGGCGGCTACTAAAACAGGGATCAAGCTGTATATTCAATTCTGACGGGCCGATTTAGATGAAACATGCTGCATTAATTAAGTCGGAATGTAACACCACCACACCACCTTTAAGAATCTAACGGTTTAATCAAAATCCATCCTCTGGTTTTTGCATGAAGCCCGAACAAACGAACAAACACACATCGACGGATTCGGTTTCAGAAGCCCCGAATTAGTCGATCTGATTAGTTTGTTTTTGAATATCTTTGATTTTTGAAAATTTGACATTTAAAAATTTTATAATAGTATAGATAGATAGGTGTATAGACAATAACGTATTATAATTTTATATTAGTATAGATATAGATAAAAGCCAGTTTTTACGTGTGTAAGCATCTCTAGCGAATATTTTGATGTAATAAATGGGTTTCAGATGTGCATAACTGTAAGAATCAGTTCATAATAGGAATGCTCCAATGGTTTGGTCATTTAGAAAGAATGAGTGAGATTCGATTGACGAAACGAATATACCGGGCAAATGTGAGTGGAAGTGTCGGAAGAGGGCGCCCAAGAAAAATCTACCTTATTCAAATAAACAACTCGTTTCAAAGAGGTCAAGTTCGAAGAAAATGTTTGAAAAGATGTATGGATGTGGATGAGGCGAGAGAGGTGTGTTAGAATCGTAGTATGTGGCGAACTGTGATCTCTGCCTTATGTGATACCTGCGAGAGTGTATGTATGTATGTATATTAAAATATATAGAACAAAATTAAAATGTGTAATAACTTTTGTGTTTACATATTATTTACTCATTTTAATTTGCAGCGGTTATAGTTAGTGTGTTAGTGATTGTGTAACTTTCGAATGGTTTGATCGATCGAGGTCGTAATCACAAAATATGTATATATTTTGTAGAGACAATGGTTCACAGTTTAGATAAGATACGATAGATGACGCTGTAGTAGATACAGTATTTGTGGATAACAATACTTGTAAAATGTACACAGGCGGAGCTGCGGGAAACAGCTTGTTTGATAATGAAAGACTTACCCTTGGTAACATCTCAAAAAAGCCGCCTTTGTTAAATGAAGTAAACCTGAAAAAATGGATTAATTAACGCTCTTTATAATTACATGGATTTAAGTTACACTCGTTTTTAAATATAGTTTTTAAATTGTGATCGACATAACGGGATTCAGTCCACTGTATACATACATATATGACCATCACAGAAAGGTAATAACAGATATTATTTGAAATTAACAAAAATATGTGGAATCTTTTTGGAATGAAAACAAACATTTGTTTGAGAAAATGCCAGAATAGAAAGTTTTTAGATAAAAACCATTTCTTTTTTAAATATAGACTCACATTTTATTTAGGTAGAATATAACGACAGTGCGATGAATTAATTTACATATATAGTCAAGTAAATATATTTATTGTTAATACGTTAAATTAAAATTGATCGCGAATTAAAAATAAACAAATCAATACTAACATAACAACAAAACAAATGTTGTAATTAAATGCATTTTCACACGACACATAAGTTAATAATATTTTTTTTTTAATTTATGTGTTATTTGTTTCTTATTTTTAAGTTTTCGAACTGCGCCGCGTTTTTCGTGTGCGGTTGTACTCGGCGGCGCGCGCACCCCACTAGTATTGCGAAGCCACTGTTCAATACACAGAGTAACTTGATAAATGTATTACTAGTGAATTATAAATTAACTCATGTACTGTAGTTTATTGTTATTTTATGTTTTATTGTACTAGATTATATCAAATTTATTTACGGTCTATCCGTGAACATCAATGTATTAAACGGAGAAGGAAACCTTTCAGTCAAATAGTAGATTTTGATTTAACATCAGTATAACGCTGCTGCCTATTATATATATTGCCTATACTGGTACATAGCTCTACTGATTTTTACAGTATCTACAGGAAGAAATGGATTAATAACAGTAAATTATGAAGCCATACTAGATAATACTTGTCGGCACGGATGGCGCAGTGGTATAAGCGTCCACTGCGCTGTGGAGTGTTGTGGGTTCGATTCCCACACAGGACAACAACTTTGTGTACAACACATATTGTTGTCCTGAGTCTGGGTGTTCTGTGTTTCCATTATTTGATGTTTGTAAAGTCCCCGCGACACAGGAATAATTCTAATGCGGGAGTTGCTTTAAAAAAAATACTGTAGATAACAAAGTACTTAACGGAGAAGGAAAACCGTCAGAAAATCTATATGCTCGCATGGTTCTGTGAAGTCTACTAACCCGCACCGGGCCAGCGTGGCAAAATGTGGGCTGCGGATAGCCGCTTTGCTATNNNCGTAGCAGGTGTAAAGAAGTGGTCTCTGCCTACCCCAATGGGAAAGAGGCGTGACTGTATGTATGTATGTATTTCGTTCGAATAATAGAATAACGTTGCTGCCCATTATCCTGGTATATTTCTTGGTTGGTTTCCGCAGTATCCTCTATTATGCCAACGCAACCCAGCATACATGGCCATAGAAATATATTAGTTAAAAGCTATTGTTAAAATATTTGTATGGCTGAAAATAAATAAATACTTGTATGATTGAAAATAAATAAATATTTGTATGGCTGAAAATAAATAAATATTTGTATGGCTGAAAATAAATATATATTTTGTTCTGTTTCAAATAATTATCACTCGCTTCAAGCGGTGAAGGATAATTTCACGGGAAAACCTTCATATGATAATATAATAATATTTTTATGCAAATAAAGAAGAATTCCCAGTTTTTTATATTTACTGCGAACGATTATATACGGTTTATAAAATATGCATCGGTTAATAAAACGAGCTTTATCATAGAAAATCGTACTGATTTTATTTTAAAACAACACAGTTACACAAATATACAACACGTTATTTTATAAAAATATTACTTGGTAAATAATAAATTAGTCTTATATACTAAACAACACCGGTCTGGAAAAATAACTCCGCTCTCCTTATGTCTTATAGGGTCGCTAATTTTATACTATTTCCACGACCTACGTTATGTACGAATACTTATTGCCAGGTTACGTCTATTGTCTATGAACAGTGAACAAGTGTCAAATTTACAGTGATCTTATCTTTGTGGCCCGTATTTTTTTTATACTAGCTGTACCCGCGACTCCGTCGACGACGACGACGATTTTATTATGTATATGTATAGAAAATTTTAGTGCGTGTGTTTAATTTTACCAACCCGCACTAGGCCAGCGCGGTAGACTACGGCCTAATCCCCCTCCTGATGAGGGAGGTCCGTGCCCCTGTAGTGGAGACGACATGGACTGGAGATGATAGAAGATTTAAACAAATGAAGACTACAAATAAACCGATGAGTCGTGGCCATTATGAACATAGGCTCTCGGACCTTTCGCGCGTTCACACTTGTATATATGTATTTATTACTAGCTTTTACTCGCGAATTCGCTCGCGATGTTATCCTTAAATACATGTCAAGGACTGTAGAAAATACAATTGTTAATAACTTTGTATACTATTTTCAATATCCCTCGGGAATCGTTTTGTTTTCACAGGATAAAATTAACACAAGGTAGGTTAACAGTGAATCTATTCAACGGTTTTTATATGATATGGGTACTAAAGCAATGGCGCCATTTATTAAAAAAATGGCACCGTGGCGCTTAGGGGCGACAGTGACACTATCCATATGTTATATATACCCAACTGTCCATATATAACCAATCACATTACGTTAAAGTCTCGAATAAAGTTAGATGGAATAGTAAGATTAAGAAAGTGTTCAATAGGTTTTTATTAAGCTAATACATTTTATCATCCTAGGTTACATCGCCACTTACCATCAGTTGGAATTGTTGTCAAGTACTGACTGAAATATGATAAAAAAAAGATGGCCGACAGTGAGATTTGTAAGGAAAACCCAAAGAGTGACTAAATATCATTACGTTAACGCACTCCTACTACTGGAGAGTGTCGCCTTTGTTTTTGTACCCCTCATATATTCATTTATAAAAACAAGTACTTGTACCTTAAATCTAATTTATAATTATCATTAATGATACCAACTAAGATCTATATATTGGAGAAAATTACGAGCCAACGCAAGTAATTTATTAGAGTCTTAGTTTATAGAACGTACAAAATGTGTATTATACAGGGATTTTTTTCAACTGGAAACCAATGGCGATAGAGCACAGCGAAAGATGCTCAGAGGAGACACGGGGCTGATCTCGATTTCAATAAAAACTTTATGAGTTTAAATAAAATAAACAAATTTAAATTTGTATGTTCTTTCATTAGGGAAACTTAAGGAGAGACTTTGAATGAAAATGTAAAAAGTTTCTAGTCCATAATTTGAGTATCAAGCCGGCAGAAAAGAGGAACATTTAAATCAAAATTTGTTAAAATTATTATTTTATTCGTTTTTATAAACGTCAGCCACTGATCTCAATCCAGTAGGTTTCCCTGGAAACTAATATCTATTCTTTTCTAATTCTATTTCCAAACATTCTATTGTAAATCCTGTACAATTATTATTCATTAATAATATTATTACAATCATTACTAGCAATTAACGCGGCTCAGCCCGCGTGTACTTATCGATTTGTATATAAGTATTATCTCTACAGCGCCACCTATCGGATTCTAGAATAGTTATGAACCGCTGTCTCGACAAGACAAATGTATTGTATAAATATATCAATCAATCAAATTCTTTATAATTACTTGGTTACTAACAGCCACCAACGATTATAAATTGTGCATAAAATTTATTTACAATTATTATTCTTCCAATTACAGCCAAATCAGCTTGGAGACGTTTTTGATTTTGTAGTAAGGTCAGCAAAGAAGTAAATTAACAAACATTTTTTATATTTTTATAGGTAGGTTATTTATTATAATATATATTTAACGTAATTTATAATATGTATAACTAACTTCTAGCGCTACTTATAAGCGACTGATGCCAAATGATTTATTCCGGTTTTAGTCACTATGTGTACAAACACTACTACAAATTTAAAAACATTTACGAGCTGATTTATCTGCAGTTCTTTTAAATTTCACCAATCGGGTGGCGCTGTCGTCATATCCTATGTTCAGGAGTATGAAACGCGGGAAATTCAAATCTTATTTGTGGAGATAATAACTTCGGTATTTCGATAATTTGATACATAACGAATTGTATCTATGAAAAATCATTCATAGTATCAATAGTTATAGTATTTTAGTACATTTGTTCCAAGTAAATTCATATTATATTTTCAGGGTGGAGCAGCAGATATGTTGTTGGGAACTATTTCTGATACACTGTCAGCTGTATCCTCTTCGTTCTTCGTGATCGGTTCTTCGCTCTCATCCCTCATAAGGGCGCGGTACTTCTTGGCTATGACCTCCCAGTCTACGACGTTCTCAATTTTCGTGGCGTTGTTAAAGCTAAGCTGCGAGCCGAGAGGGCTGAGGTGCACCACCGAGAGACGAGTAGAATCTGAAATTATATGTGCATGACTTGAAACCATATTTATCAGGCAACTTATTATATTATTACGGTTGAAGAAAGTCTAAGGAAAGAATTTTACGGATAGAATTAAGACGTAAGTGAAGAAGTGAAGGGACCAGTAGATCACTTCACTTCTAATATATTGTTGCATTTATATACTATATCCCCCTCCTGATTAGGGGAAGTCCGTGCCCCTGTAATTGGGACGAATATGATCGGGGGATGATAAGGATGATATATTATATATTATTATGTATGTATTTATGGTGTATTATAAACATATATACCTATTATATTACTTATAGTATGTAGCATGTATGTATATTGAATTGGCCATAAAAATCTAAATAAGTTGTTCTGAGATTGTGTGATTGTATACTTTTATCTTTATAGTCACAATTATATCTTACGCCATTCAAAAGTTCTCTAGTATATAACTCAAAGTTATGCCTGTCTTTGTACGTAATTTGTTTAAATGACATAATTGTATCAAATTTGTGTGTACAATAAATAATGAAATGACATTCTTAGACCACTTTCAAAATTTACTGCAGCTACTTTTCTACCATATTCCCAAAACTCGACAAAAAATGTGAAGATTAGATCTAACTATGGAAATTTGCGTACGCCAACGTCGACCCCGTCGAGTCTCCCGTGGACCCCTGGGAGTCTACCTGGACCACTTTGGGAACTAAGGGTATAAATAATCAATGAAGAAATGTAGTTATTACCCGAAGGAAGTTACATAAAGCTGTTTCACAATATTTTTTGTGTTCTAGGTATACGACTACGCGGTGTCGCGTAGGGATCTAGTTATAATTAGAATCCTTCTGCTATTTTTATTGAAAGATGATTTTGAGTGTGGATCATACGGCATCTATCAATCAAATCACAGTAATAGGCTCTATGTGATTTTTCCTCTCATTATGTGGACTCTTAGATATAGTTTTACTGAGACGTAGAAGTTTTAAAATCATAAGCATACTATAACATACATACACTCACGCCGGTATTCTATAAGGGTGAGCAGAGACCACAGTTATACTACGATCATAACACACCTCTCTCGCCTCATCCACATTCATACATCTTTTTATACACTTTCGTTGATGAAGGGTGCTACGAACTTGACCGTTTTGAAAAAAGTTGTTAATCCGAACAAGGTAGGTGTTTCTTGGGCGCCCTCTTCCGACACTTCCGCTCACATTTGCCCGATATATTCTTTTCGTCATTTGAATCTCACTCATGCTTCCTAAATCACCAAACCATTGGAGCATTCCTTTCTTGATACTTGTCACAGCATGCCCACTGTGGTACATACGTGTAGGTACCAATACACCATTGTGGATAGCCAGACGAACCTTTAGTGAGACTGACTGACTACCCATTACAGAGTGCTGACACCATTTAATTTATTACCCGTCGTCACTCTCCTTCTATTTCTTAAAATCATAATTCCCAGGTACACAAACTCATTTACTTAGTCCACTCTAGCACCATCTACAACAATGTTACATCTTGTAACACTCCTCTCTTTCGATCACCAATACTTTCGTCTTACTCACATTAATTTTCAATCCTTTCTTCTTGTAAGCCTCATTTATTACATTTAACATGTAACTACCGCGCCGATGATGCAAGTGGGACTTGATCGTCGACGTATAAGAGACATTTGACATAAACTATAAATATTAAAAAAAATAATTTGAAGTAATCTATACTATGATATTATAAAATTAATAAATGTAAAATTTTCAAAAATTAAAGAAATTGAAAAACAAACTACTCAGATCGACTAATTATGGGCTTCTGAAATCAAATCCGTCAATGTTCGTTTGTTTGTTTGTTCGGGCTTCACGTAAAAACCAGCGGGTAGAGTTTGTTTAAAATGTTACAGCCTTGAAGGTAATATTCCGACTTAAGTACTGCGGTATGTTTCATCAAAATTGATCTCGTAGAATTCAAGATGCAGCTTGATTCCTGTTTTAGTAGCCGCTGTTTAGGTACCAGAGGTCAAGTAAAAGTATTTCTTAGACTTTTTATATAAATCTATGATTGCGTCGGGATTTCCCATACAGCGAAAAACCGACATTTGCGCGGGCGGAGCCGCGGGCAAAAGCTAGTTTAAAAACAAAGTTTTCACTGATATGGAATTTCCAAGTGATATATTAATGATAGGTATGATATCAGGTCGCAGACAATCTGTGGATAAGGGCGGATGGATCACAGCCGCTCTGTGCAGTGACCGTTAATGGAGGCCTGTGTTCAGCAGTGGGCGTCGGTTGACGGACATAATGATGATGAATCTATAATCTACAAAAATTATTACAAAAAATAACAACATATATTCATATCTCTCAGTTCAGCAGTTAAGCCCTGCAGAAATAACAAACAGATTGCCATACAGACAAATGGACTTTCACGTTCATTATTATATAATATTATCATCATCTATATATAATATCTATATATAATATTAGTCCATATTCATTCCAACTATAAGGGCACAGACAGGTAATCTACCAAACCGGCCTAGTGCGGGATGGTAGACTTCACAAACACACGCGGTCACGCAGGTTTCCTCACGAAGTTTTCCTTCTCGGTTTAGTACATTAGCGTCTTCACTTTTATTATATTAGTAAGTAATTAGGATACCTCTGGGCACGACTTGTCCTCGCTTGACCTTGGACAGCCACTTGGCACCCGCCTTCGATCTGGCACTCATTTGATCCCGTTGCAAGCCGATCATATGGACCAGACTAGGCCGCTTCTTCTTAGTCAAGCGCTCCTGAGGAATTAACTCGTGTTATTCCGTAATCACTGAAGACTAGGATTGACCTTGCAAAATAATAAATGCAAATAACGATAGAACTATTTCATTTAGTAGAGAAGAATGTTGGATGATGCCATCTGCTTGGAAAGAATGGAACGTTGTTAGAACAAAAGATCGTATAAGTTTGTGGATAGATAAGATACTTAAAAAATACTCTAAAAATATCCTTCTATAATACATAGACACTATAAAAGGATTATACCAGGATCATTATCCTGGTAGCAGCGTTATCTTGTTATTTAATCAAAATCTACTGCAATCTCCAAGACGTCTGCCAAGAGTTGAGATTGTGGCAAATTCCACCTTTTCGAAGAGGAGACCTATGTCTAGCAGTGGATTTCGAAGAGGAGACCTATGTCCAGCAATGGATTTCGAAGAGAAGACCTATGTCCAGGAATGGATTTCGAAGAGGAGACCTATGTCCAGCAATGGATTTCGAAAAGGAGACCTATGTCCAGCAGTGGATTTCGAAGAGGAGACCTATGTCCAGCAGTGAATTTCCAAGGGCTGATGATAAATACATAGGTACAAAATTTACGTTATACTTTAAACAAATTATTTATTAGTTTATGACATTTTTTTTTATTAAATACTATTTGTATATCGAAATTTTTGATTTTCACATTCACTTCTTTATAACTGTCATAACTAATAAATTTGTTCCGAGTCCACAAAAAACAAAGTTACAAGAACGGGATGCACATACCGTTTTATGACGTTACCACCATAATAGTGCGGGGGTGCGAGAGAGAGAGAGCAAGATGTTCCTCACTCACTACGCCCCCGCTCTACTTTATATGCACATTTTTGAAATATTAATTACTAGCTTATTTTACCACTAATTCCGATAATGTTTTCACAGAATGGTTTCTTTTTAATGGCATTTGCTGCCGCGTATAAAACAATATAAAAAAATCAAATTAGAAAACAACTTTACGCCGTATGATATAAAGCTAACATTCCAATGTTTTATTTTAGTTAAGTCGATGTTGAGTCAATATGGTGTGCGATCGCCAAATGAGCTCTTCGACTTACCTTGCAGCGAGCTATTAGCCACATAAGCCACGTGGTGACGAGGTTGAGCGGCGAGGGCGCCGTGTTGGTTCGATGCATGTTGCGAATCAATTTAGACAAACCGTACTTCCACTCGATGTCCGATTGCGCCTGAAATACGATTTTATAAGAATTGTTGATAAAATACGAAATTGAAATGATCTTCCAAATCACCACTTAGTTGGAAAACAGTATACTACGAGAATAATTATACAATTAATCTCAAGGTTTAACATATTAATTGTCATCATCATCATATCAGCCCACCGACGGCCACTGATGGACATAGTCCTGCTCTAATGACCGCCACACGGGGCGATTGTCCACGACCTTCACCAGGTCACCGGTCATCTAGTCAGGGGTCAACTACACTTTCCGGTTCGAGATCGCCATTCTAGTATTTTAAGACCCCAACGTCCATCGGTTCTGTGAGCTTTGCGCTCCACCCACAGCCACAGCCAGTTCAGCTTTGTAACCCTTTGAGCCACACCGGGGACTCTAGTTCTTCAACATATTACAATATTACTGAAGACCCTTAAAGGGTCCTGTAAGCGCACTTTCAATGCTACACTTGTAATTACACTCTATGCCGCATATATTAGGTTCGAAAGTCGTTTATGAATTATAATTTAAGGTAGTTTGGAATCAGTTCATAGAAATTTCTTTTGTAATTTTTTTAGACTATTGTAACTTTACGAGTAAAATAAATAATTTTTAACATGATATCCTATCGGGTAGAATATAAATTAAATATTTTTTTAGATCCTGACACTAAGTGCCAAGTAAAATTAATTTGAATATAATAAACAAATTGATACTAAAATAAGATCCCGATTACATAACACATTAAATTCCAAAATAAATAACGTTTGAATCAGAATAAGTAACAAATATTTTTTCAAAATGCAATATATGCTTTCAGAACTGTTTCACTAAAATGGTAAATATTAAAAGAAATAGTTTTAATTGGATTCAGTTTAAACAAATTGTATACATTCGTTTCCCTTTCGGCTTTTTCGGCTGTCTCTAGCGCATCGTTACCGGCCTAATGAAAATGAATCAGTTTACCCGACTCCACACGATACTGTTTGCTTTACCCCTAGAACATTTTTATAAAACCGGAGGTGCGGTTGAAGGTCAACCTTCACCGGCTGTAACAAATCGTGTCGGAGGAGTATCTGTCACCTTATCTTCTATCTACCGTCAAATAAGTACAGCGCTTC
Source organism: Thaumetopoea pityocampa (assembly GCA_017165845.1). Taxonomy (NCBI): domain Eukaryota; kingdom Metazoa; phylum Arthropoda; class Insecta; order Lepidoptera; family Notodontidae; genus Thaumetopoea; species Thaumetopoea pityocampa. The sequence goes on along the minus strand of WUAW01028375.1, from coordinate 50,008 downwards.
AAGCGCTAATGTGTAACAGTTATATATTATTTATATCAAGGTATTTAGGTTTACTATTAGGATAAAATAGTCATATGTACACGTATAACATATTTATTAAGCTTATTCATGCTAATTTGTTATTTAAATTTTATCGAACAAAACTTATACTGTATATTAAGTATATTTATTTGCATATTTCATTGTTTAACTATTTCAAAATGTATGCCGTATCCAGTATTGCACAATTCTGTGGTATTATGTTCAGTCGTCTCGCTCGCATTACCTGGATCCTCTGGTACGTGTCTGACATCATAGCAATCAGCAGGTTGATTAGTACAACAACAGACACCAGCATGTAGATCCCGAACACTATTTTGAACAGATAATTGGTCCACTGCGGCTGTACGTTACTGTCGTTCCGATGTACCCTCGTTTGGTCTGTGGTCGTTTGTCCGAACACCGCGAAGAAAAGCAACTCGAACGAATAAATTGGATTCATTGTAACTGTAAAGAAATATAAATGTTCTGGGCGTCACGTATTTACCTGTATGCGTTGATAAGTGTCCGACATCATCGCAATCAGGAGCGTTATGAGCACCACGACAGTCATCAGCAAATACGCGCCGAACACCAGCTTGAAGAGGTTCTGAGTCCAGAGGGCTCGGACGGTGGACACGTAGTTAAGGTCAGACAACGTGATCTGGCCGAAAAGGGCGAAGAACAGTTTCTCGAACGCCTCGAATGGTGACAACGACGCTAGAAGACAATACTTAACATGGACCACGTTCTTCTTTGGACGTAAAAAAGAGTACGCATGCGGGAGTAGGTTGATGCAAATTTAGACAGTTGTTTAAGTTATTGATTCAAATATTATCAGTTATTAAGGGTAACAATTAAACATTTGAAATGTGACTTGAAAATAAACAAAGAACCAAAAACAATCATGTTATTTATAAAGTAATGTTCTAATTCCACGTACATTAATTCCACGTACATGTTAATATTACAAAGATATAAGTAATTGTATTTTTTTGTAGAATTAAATAGATCATAAAATTATACTAGTTTAATTTTAGCGGATTTTTCTAGTATTGCTGTGAAGGACAAAAGCCCACTTTTAAATTTCCTATCCTAGATATTGCAGGGCACAATGACTAGTATAAGCATGGTAAATAATATCGTTTAAGTAAAAATTTCGCTTTAACGTAAATATAATTTAATTATTGATAGTAACATTGTCTACAAGAAGTAACTGATCAATTTCCGACGAATTGTACGAACATTAAAATTAAAACTTGCACCAGCCTTCCGGCCAATCTAAAACTAACACAGCTAAGTTGACACCAATTAATGTGGGTGAGATAGATTGACGGTACAGTGTTTGTAATGTATGTTTGTTGAAAGTAATTGTATTTTTGTTTAGAGATCACTTGATGTGTCAATGATAGAATAGTATAATATTTTTGTAGAGACTCGTCATCAATCCACCCCGTCCCCTAGTCAGTTCAACTACTGGAGTGTCGCAACATCGACAGCGTGGACGCAACATCTGCGACACATTGACGACAAACAGCCAAACGCAAAGTGAACGGGACCAGAGCCGAAACATAAAGTGGTACCTCGAAACGCCGGTGAAACGCAGGACAATAAGCCAGCCACATGCGCAAATTATACTTGCTCCATCGAATGCGGTGAGGTCGGTCACTCATTCCACTAAAACTAGTATTGTGACGCGCAATGCATGTTCTATGTCGACATCTGAAAACCACCATCCTCGTAAAGCTTAGCGATGATGCGATGCAGAAAATGCATTGTGATTTGTATAAACATCGATTACTCTAACCACCGAGACACTTACATGTGCCATAACCAATGAAATGAACATACAATATAAACATTTAAGGGATGCGTTTCATTGTATAGTACAAAGTCCTAATACATTCAACATTCTAGTTGTGTTAGCGACAGATAACTAATGATATGTAACATATGAACAAACCGACGACGATGATAGCATTCTCGACGTGACTGAACATTTAAGCTTGAAAGCGGATGTGCATATCGAGTTAAAACTAAATAAAAGGTAAATTGAAGCACATCGAGTTGTATAGCGATCATCGTACGTGGAAGTGTTATTAAATAATAAAAAAATGATATTGTAAAAACATTTTGGTCTTCTATAACAAGCTTACGTCCGGTTGACACCTGTTTCCTCCTGTATGATTCCCCAGCAAGCGTATTTATCCACTGTGTATCATACGCTTGTCTTTTCGAACGAGGGTTGGCTATTGTATAATAACATTAAATAATTTAATGAATTTCTAAAACTGAATAAATGGCAATACTAAAGAATGTATGGTTAGGCATTATACTATGGAAACACACTCACCGTCTGAAAATATTCTCTTCCTGGCTTGTCTCGCATACTTATTGTCTTCGGGCTTGTTCAGGTTTCTGAACGGCTGATTTAGCGAAACAATGTGCATGGAGAATCCAAACACGAATATCACTAATACGGCAAGAAATCTTCCCAAGTCTTTCATTAGATCTCCTATAATTATAGCCCACGGGCCGAATAGGTGATGGAAAGATAAGAAGTCTAATATTTGTACACATGCTAAGAGAAACGATAGCGCGAAGCATTGGTTCCTACAGTACATGAGCGTCGGCCAATATTTGTTATTAATGAATATCCAACCGACGACATGGGTCGCGACGCCAATCATTCCCAGTAATAAAACTGCAATTTTGATCCAACCCAACCCGGATTTGTCACTGGGGTTAGTTAATTCAAATAAGAGTAGACCACTTAAACATATGAGCAGCATCCATTCGTACCATCTTGGTATTAAACTTTCTCTAAATATTGAGTTATAAATAGGGGTTATACCAACTAAAGCTAACAATATCATTAGATAAATATGTGAAGTTAGATACGACATAAACTTAATTATTGGAATCTTATTATATTTATGGCCTAGTGGAAGAGAGAACACCATCCACACTGGTGGACATATTATGAACGCGAAAAAAAGGAACATAATTTTGAGACCAGTCCATTTGAGGCTGCCTCTCCAGAGTTCCTGTAAATAAATTTTTATATAAGCATAAAATCGATTATTAAAAGCAAATCTCGGTGTAGTAGTGAAGTTACCTATTTTTTACCTGAAGATATCTTTGGACCACAGTATGCGCAATGACTTCTTTCTGTTCGTTCTCTATTAATACATCCAAGAACTCAATATTCCGATTGTCGGTTGCTGTGAGGATGTGTCCAGCGGATTCTGCGCCAGCTGCTAGAGCCAGCAGTTCCGTGGCCATCGCTTCGCATTGTTTTCCTGCTGATATAAGATCTTTGGCACGCTCCTTTTCCTGTTAAGGACATGCGACACTAGTTACATATTAACAACGACTAGAATTAAAATAAATTAATAATTCAGTAAATCATACCTTAGTAGATAAAGTGATATATATGTTAGATAACTTTGCTGCCGTATCGACAGGCGCCGGCGATACTAAAACAAACTCCTCAATCGGTAGGTTGTTGTGGTTTTTTGAACACACCATGAGATTATAAACGAATCGTTTGTCATCCATCAAGGACTGTGTATCATGTTCTTTATGTAGTAAATATTCTAACACATCGTTGTGATTTTCGGAGGCAGCGAACCATATGGGTGCACAGTTCAAATTGGTTTCGCTTTTAGGAGATGCTCCTGATTCACAAAGGAGTTTCACGACATTCAGGTGTCCAGCCTTTGCTGCACAATGTAGCGGCGTCCACCCATTTTTGTCTGTTGCATTAATTTCAGCTCCTTGACCGAGGAGAACTTCAACCATTTGGTAGTGCCCGTGAGTCGATGCGATGTGTAGACCAGTTTTTCCATGTCTGTCTGTACTTTGAAGAAGTTCTGCTGATCTACTAAGAAGAAGTCCTACTATTGACATGTGTCCTCCGAAGCATGCTAAATGAAGTGGATTAAACCCCTGTAAAAACATTATTTTATTAAAACATAAAAATGGAACCACTTCGAAATGATGAAAATTTTTATTTTACATTTTCTGTAGTAGCAGCATCCACTTGTACTCCGGCAGAATTTAGAAGCAATCGCACTACATTCTCATTGCCATTATATGCGGCGAGATGTAGTGGGGTTAATCCTGATTCTGCTCCTAACTCCGGCACTAAAGACATTCCTGTTGGTGCTTCAGATTTTACAGTCCCTGGTACATGAGACAATAACTCCCGAACAGTTTCTGTAATAAAATTAACAATAAATATTTTTATAATCAAAATCATTACAAAATATTAAGAAAATATTTACCAGCTTGTCCGTAGTAAGCAGCTATGTGTAGTGGCGTTAATCCCAATTTTTTACTTGATATTCTCAATGTGTTCGTCGAACGCATTACATCTAATACATTGGTGTGTCCATATTGAGCTGCTAAGTGTACAGCTGTAAGTCCATCTCTATTTTCGTCCGTACACGAGGCGCCTGCTCTCACAAGAACTCTTACAACATCCGCATGACCACCTTCCGCAGCTAGTTGCAGAGGCGTAGAATCATTCAGTTTATTTCGAGCCGATATTACACCGGTTCTATCGAATTTCATCAGTTCTTCAATCACTTTTACTGAACCCTGAATTGCAGCTATATGGGCACATGTATTTCCGTCTTTTGTTGTAGCCATTACTAAATTCGGATGCTGTTGTAAAAATAGTTGGACTACTTCTGAATAATTATTTTGAGCTGCCGTATGTATAGGCTTTTGGCCTAATTCATCCGTAGCATCAATATTGGCTCCAAGTTCCAGCAACAATTTGCAAACTTCCATTTGACCACTTGCTGCTGCTAAATGTAAAGGTGTTTGCTTTTTTAATGTCAGCACATCTATCACAGCGTTATGATCTCTTATTAAAAATTTAACTAAATGCGCGTAGCCATTCATTGCTGCTAAATGAAGAGCCGTTCGTCCGTTCCTAGCTTTGGAATTTATGAATGCTTTATTTGTTAATAGTGCATCACACACCTGTAAGTAACCATGCTCTGCTGCAAGATGCAGGGCTGATCTACCTTCTATGTCAAACACGTCAACCCTTGCGTGATTTGATAACAAAGTATTAACCAACTCCATGTGCCCTCTATGGCACGCTATTAACAATGGTGTCCAACCTATTGAATTTTGTCTATTCAGAGCTCTGCCTACATCTGCTGTTGATATGTGACTAATCATTTCAGTCATGACGTCATTATTGCCAGCAATAGCACAGAAATGAAATGCAGTTTCGTGATTGTGTTTAGTTATTAATGTAACATCAGCGCCATTTTCTAAAAGACATTTGACGACTTGTCTGTCGGCTGTAGGTATTTTTACTTCTTCTTTTGTGATTTTGCACGCGTAATGGAGAGCGCTAGCACCGTCTTCGTCGACTGCATCTATGTACGATGTGGCGACGGTTTCGCCTTTGTTGTCTTTGACAAATTGAATTAGATGTCGTACTACATCCGGCTTGCAACTCCGACACGCCATATGAAGAGGCGTTTCACCCGTCTGAAATAAGTTTATTATCTGAAGTAAGTTATTTTGAGTTTCAATATTTACTCAAAGGTAGAGGTAAAATCAAGGTAAACGTTCAAATTCGTTCGTTATCATTTTTTCTCTTCCTTTTCCCTATTATTTTTCTATTTATTCTCTAGCTTTAAAGAGACTTCTGTTTAATTTAATATATGAATAACTGCTAACTTTACCTTAGTCTTCCTTAAAGGATCACCACCATCTTCTAACAACAAAAGCAGAGTTGCTAGGTTCCCAAATTTAGCGGCCACGTGAACAGGAGTCATGCCTTCTTCAGTGGTTTTGTTTGGCCCCGCACCCGATTTTAGTAACATTAGGGCACATTTGTCGCCTGAAAAATATTTGTAAAATATTTGTATATTCGACTATATTATACGACCATATCATAGAAAGAGCTAACAGAGATAAGAAAAAGGAGGCGTTCTTATAGGAGTATATTTTCATTTACACTTTGTGTTTTATACATTAATGTTTGTTACTACGATAGGTTATGAATCAATATATACATATGTACATATATGTATGTCCAATTTATATTTGTATAAATTCAATTACTATTATACTGCATATAACATTTGTAGGCTTCTGATAAAACATAGTGGGAATCATAAAAAATTAAAAACATAGTGGAACAATAATCAATAATTTTGCTATCACATAAATGTTTACCCCCATTACGTGGAAATCTGAGCATATAGGTATAATATAGGTTATAATATAGGCATTTAAATATGTAAAAATCTAAAAAAAGGTCAGTATCTATATATAATGATCTTGAAAGCATAAAATGAGCCTAATAGCTTTTTTATTTTTCTACTAGATGGCAGTGTTAGCTCAATGCACAAAGAACTGATATTGATCGTTCTTTCCCTGTATACTTCAAAGAAGAGGCATGGACATGTGTTAGTGTGCTCGGGTAAGGATCGAACCTTAGACCTTCGCATCTGAAGGACTCTTATATGCTGTTATATGTATAAAATATTTTTATTGTCAGATTTGACTGTTGCAATTTCCATATATTAGAACTAATAAAAAAAGGAAAGTGAATTGGTGGTCTAATGGTGTCAGATACGGCTTGCGATCGAAAGGTCGCAGGTTCGATCCCGGTCCCGTACCGCCGAATTATTTCTAATTCATGTACGGTCTACATTATAGACACCAAAGTAGTAAACGGAGAAGGAAAACTTCGTAAGGAAACCTGCATGCCCGTACAAATGTTTGATGTCCACCAACTCACACCAGGCCGGCGTGGTAGACTATTAACCCTTCTCCTCATGAGGGAAGGTCCGTGTCTCTGTAGTAAGGATGACAAAGAACTGGGGATGATGTAGATGAATTACTTAAATCAGAAATATACCATAGGCTTCAAGTCCGCCGTTGCACATTGTTTTGCACATTGCACATTTTAACTAGCTTTTCCCGGGGCTTAGCCCGCGTGAATGTCGGTTTTTCGCTACATGAGAAATCCCGACACAATCATAGATTTATATAGAAAGTCAACGAACCACTTTTACTTGACCTTTCGTACCTCAACGGCGACTACTAAAACAGGGATCCAGCTGTATCTTTAATTCTACTGGGCCGATTTTGATGAAAAATGCCGCAGCATTTAAATCGGAATAGTACCTTTAATACAGTTTAATCAAAATCTACCAACTAGCTTTTGCCTGAAGCCCGAACAAACAAACAAACATCGACGGATTTGGTTTCAGAAGTCCTTAATTATTAGATCTGAGTAGTTTGTTTTTAAATATCTTTAATTTTTGAAAATTTAACATTTAAGAATTTTATAATAGTATAAATAAATATATCTGAAGTATATTGCATACCGTCTGGTATCCTCGCAGCTATGTGTAGTGCTGTCTCTCTCTGTTTCCCACCTCTCACGTGCACGTCAGCTCCGTACCCTAGTAGCGTCTCTACCACAGCCGGCTTACACGACTCTACCGCAATGTGGAGCGCTGTATAATTATCCTGCAAAATCATCCATTAAATCGAGGTGGATCATCCTATATCTACATATTTTATTTCAATAGTTTCAGTAGAAATTTTCATATTGAATATTTCCTTTCGTAAAGGGGTACTTAGGGACTAATCTCATCAAATCCTGTAATATTTTATTCGTTAACTCTTCTATTAGCAGGCTATTTTAATAATATTTGAATTTGACCTGACTTGCTACTCACATTTCTTCCCGTGGATCGTATGAGAATCAGCTAAGAGGTGTACCGGGAAAATAGGCATCATATTTATCCAACCACTATTCAATCAAAATCTGTCAAGCGTGAAGATTATGGCAAATCCCTTCTTTTTAAGGAGAAGGCCCATGTTCAGCAGTGGAATTTCACAGGCTGATGATGGCAATGATGAAGAATTTGATCATCGGCATCGGGCACTCTCGGAATGAAATTATATTAAATTGAAAACGGCAAAAGAAATAAATTTCTACAAATTTCATCTGCTATCAAGAAAAATAAATCTCTTCTTTAACTTCTGAGATCAATATCGAACAGCTATTGAAATTTCTTCTATATTATGCTTGTATACACAACTAAACAGCGATATTAGGACAGAGCTTTAGATTATGCCAGTTCTATTTACTGTTGATTCATTTTATAGTTCAGTCTAAGGCACTATTGATTTAACCTCTTGCGCTATTTTGACGTGCAATGTACGTCTTTCGTAATCTTTTCCTATACTGAAAATGACGTATACGTCATTTTCAGCTATTGATTTAACTCTATTGATCTCTCAGTACTATTGATTTAACTTCTTGCGCTATTTTGACGTGCAATGAACGTCTTTCGTAATCTTTTCCTGTACTGACAATGACGCACGTCTACTAAATTTTCTCCGCCAGTACTAAATTTACCACATTTTGTTTTTCACGTCGGTACCAGCTTTTAACTGTAGAACGGCGTTATTCAAACGTGAATTTAGTGCAACTACACAGAACTGTATTTTTTACTAAAATTGTATTACTTTTATAGAGATAAATTAAAAAAATTTAAATCTCGTCAGTAATATAATAGTTTTATTGTCATTTTTAGTAAGCATTATCTTTATTCTGATCCCTAAAATGGAAAGTGAGAGTGAAGGTAGTGATATTATTCGACCGCTTTCAAAAAGACAGGGGATTGGTAGCGAATAAAACTCATTTGTAATTGTGATGGGCACACGTTTCTGTTAATTAATTGATAGCGCAAGAGGTTAAGAAAGTCCAAGGGTAGTAGGCTGTGGTAGACGCTTACGTTAGTGGTGACGTCGACGCTCTCTCCCTTCTGAAGCAACGTGTTGATGATACCGACGTGACCGTAGCGCGCCGCCGTGTGAATGCTGCGGGCCCCGTCCTGCAATTAGAAATATACTTCTATATAATAAAATGCGCGATCAACGGTAATGTTGATGGAAACGTTGATGATCATGTCCGAATATCACCAGCTATAGGTCGGGGTGTGGCAGCAAGAGTGGCAGTATCGAAAAAGGGAAGATTTTTCGACGAATGGACAACCAGACGTGTATTATTTCTGGCGGGGCCTGCCACCGCCATAACGGTTAATGTCGGGACGTTGTATATACGCTAAATCGCTACCAGACTTTAGCACCGTGATTTAGACTTCTATGATAATGTCGTCACTCAAGAGCTACGCCATCTGTTGAGCATGCGTGATACTATGTGGCGAAGTAGGTCACCGCTCTAGTTTAAATGATCATCAGAATTATTTTATACGTCAATATCCGTTTTCTACTACATAAGAAATCCCGAGTCAAACATAGGTTTATATAAAAAAACCAAACAACCAGTTTTACTTGAGCTCTCGTACCTTAACAATGGCTACTAAAACAGGGATCCAGCTGTATCTTCAATTCTACTGGACCGATTTTGATAAAACATGCGCATTATTCAAGTTGGAATAGTACGATTAAGATTGTAACCATTTGACCAAAATCTACCTACTGGTTTTTGCGTGAAACCCGAACAAACAAACAAACATTGAATTCGGTTTGGTTTTGGTTTGGTTTTTACTCGATCAAATTAGTTTTTTTTTAAATATCTTTGATTTAAAAAATGACATTTATCAATTTTATAATTATTTTATAAATCCGAGTTAATTGATGAAAATATGCTCGAGACTACATTAGTCAGTATTCCGTGTCGATATTAGTGTCAATCCCTCCTAGCTCAGCTTCATGTAGCGTTGTGGAATAGAAATCCTGATTGTTACACAATGGGTTCCAGGTTCGAATATTGGAACATGAAAACTGTTTTGAGCATTAACATGAAATATTAAGATGAACATACAAAGATTCGTATCTTTGTACCGAAGCCATATAAATTTATCTTTCTAAATATGTACATATATAGTTTACTAGTTCCTAAGCAAAATACAGGAAATTCTAGTCTTGTGCTAGATCAATTTTCTCCCATATCAGTTTAGTCACGCCATTGAACCATCGCTTCTAAAGAAATTGAAAATATGCTGCTATGTGCACTAATTGGCTTTTTCTCCATTACGGGCCATTAGAGATTATTTGTTGAAATGTGAAAACATTGGAGTTGTGAATAATTTCAAGTTAGAAAAAGTGAATTCTAGTGAGTAAGTGTCTATGAACTTTTCGTGGCGATGTCATAAATGTTTTTCTCAAAAGAGACATTTTCTCGAAAGTATTGTTTAGTATGAAATGTTACTGCTCTTCTGAAAACCTTATTTTTTTTAAGTTACTAGGTTATTCGTGATTTGTATATAAGCGCCTTATTAAATCAGGTCAGTGTATTAATTGAGCGCGTGAATGTATGTACAGGTAGCGTAATGTGTAGTGAGGTGGTTAACGGTGATCGATGTATACCCAAGGAGCTCTCGTTCATACCAATGTGCAGGAACTACAACGAGTACAGCCAGGGCCGTCTTTACCCGGGGTTCAAGGGGTGCGGTGCACCCGGGCGCAATCCCAGGGGGCGCAAGCCGACCGCCATAAGTTTCGATAGGTACCTACTACAATGAGACCACGCGAGCGGAGCCGCGGGTACAGTTAGTTCATCATACATCATAGGTATTGGTTAACTGACGCCGCTTGTCGCTTTCGGTACGCGTCAGTATTTATTCGGGGTTTTGAATTGGCGAAAGATAAATCCATTTTTATTTATATTGACTGCACGAATGGCGCAGTGGTTTAAGTGGTCGCTTCTCCACTGCGCTGTCGAGAGTTCTGAGTCTGGATGTTCTGTGTTTCCGTTATTTGCATGTTTGTACGTCCCCGCGATACAGGAATTCCTGTATTCCTGAACCCTAATGCGGGAGTTGTCTTAAAAAATGAAGTATGAAGTATTAATAAAATTTATATAATATGATTTCAGAGGAATAAGTAAGTGAAACATGAAAATTACATGACGTTTTTCTTGACTAGAGTGGGAGCGGGGCTTTGAGGCTGACTTTCGCACCCCCGGCGCCGAGTATGCTTAAGACGGCCCTGAGTACAGTTTAAAGTCTCATGATCTAGACATTGTTGACAAGCGTCAGGCTGTCTTTCGGAGGGCTGCACTATAATAAGTTGTATTACAATTCATTAAAATTAAATATGTACTTAATGTTCTATATTCATTTTGAGCACACAGCAGTGAATATTTAATTACTTTGGGAATAATTGTCGTTTGTATTCAAGTTAGATACACATACTTAGGACCGTGACTAGGTTTAAAGTGATTTGTGCTATTACTATCTGTTTGTATTAAAGTAATAAATAAATAAATACCACAAACGTATAAAGGTCAAGTTTTCGCACGTGTCTCATAAATATTCATTTTACATTCTCATATTACGCAATACAGGGGATATCGGCTGTGTTGCGTAATATGACAGTTGCTAGTGATTCATACTATCCCTTTTTAGATTATGTAAAGATATATAAAAGAAAAAGGGATAGTATGATTGATTGAATCAAAGATATGTTGATACGTTTCAGATTTTAGTTAGCATTGTCAGGGCCTGTTTTGTACTCGGCATAATGTATGGTCGGCATATAAAATCTACTTCATAAAATACTAACACAGACAACGTACAGTCAACATAAAAATCAAAGTATGAAATTTTGCATTGGTGTTTCTTATATATACTGAACAGAAGGCAAAGGTTTTTTATACACTGTAGTGATATTCAGACATGTTTTTCGGCCGTTTATTTTCTCCAACAAACTATTGCCAACAATACTGCGTAGATTCTAGTCTATTAGATTATCGACAAAGTGTTTACCGACACATGATTTGGAATCTAGGACTCCTTGTTTCATAATAGGTCTTTCCAAATTACTAGTCATATGCTCGATAAGATTTTCCATCGACAAGCATTCGTTTTTTTTTTCAAACACTAGATTTATGTAACCTCAGAATAAATTACTATGAGTAGTTATTATACTTTTCAGATAGTATGCATGGAAACACTGTCATTAAAAACTAACTCTTAATATTTATTGTAACTCTTAATATGTATTTGTTTATTTACTAAACATAAATTTCGGCTTTGGTTACGTTATTAGTATCCGCCGTAAAGCGACATGCACAGTTTGACTGTAGTAATTTGGTTGTAATATATTAGTGGGCGCTGTGAGACCCAGCTAAGGGATATACCAGGATAATGGGCAGCGACATTATCCCATTATTTAATAAAAATCAAATGGATTTCCAAGGCGCCTGCCAAGCGCCGACATTATGGCAAATCCCTCCTTTTTAAGCACATGTCAAACAGTGATCTTTGAAGGACTAATGATGATAACATTAATTCATCATCATCG
>WUAW01028375.1:21541-32549 GCA_017165845.1 Thaumetopoea pityocampa | reverse complement strand
TTTTCTTCTTCAATGAATGATAGACACCAATGTACAGTGGTGTCTACAATGTAAGCCGTACATAAATTTGAAATAACTCAGAAGTACGAGATCGGTATCGAACTCAGGACCTTTCAATCGCAAAGTAGTGTCTAAAATATTTTATAACAATAATTCCTCCTATTAAATTATTTTTTATAAAAATAAAAAACTGTAAATTGCTTGTAAGTCACATTCACAAATGTAGTGAAAAATTTATGCTGTAGCATGGATGAAGTAATTAAATTAGTACATGCACTCGGTGGTGGTGTCTAGCGCCTTTACATAATATCAAATAAAATCACTCGCGGCAAAAATTGCTATGAAAATTCTGCAGGCGGTCCACTCACCTTCAACTGCTCCGCTGTTTGCGCGCTCAGCAACTCCCTCACCATGCTCTGGTTGCCGGCTTCTACCGCCAGCAGAAGCGGGATCTTCCCTCTCTGGAACACCATGTCGCGTATTATTTTTTTCCACTCCATTTGGCGGGCACGTTCTTTGTTTAACTCTGTAAAACTAAGCGCGAGCTTCCGCAGGTCCTTTGCCTGCACGCTCACGGGTGGACTGGGTGGACCGATTGCCCTCCCAAACGCCACGTTGGCGCTCTTGGGCACTTCCCTGTCTGACATCGCGCCAAACAAACAACTCACGCCGTCCGTTGAGTGCAACTGCACGAGTGGCTTCCAAACTGTGACTCCACAGGCATTACGAGTATTATCCGATTTATGTGAATAGTTTCGTGGTTCGATATAATGCGCAATCGATTCCTTTGTTACTCGCTGTAACCGAACTTATAAAACCGATACGTTCAATCCGAAGCGTAGTGCATCCGGATACTATACGTACTTGATCATCCATGGTATTAATTAACGCGAATATTAATACGGGAGGCCATAGCGAGCTGACTTCCTCTAGTCAAGACGAACAGCCGACTGAAAGTTATTGTATTAAAATTACTAATTTTGAATTTCACTGCTGACGTTGTAACTAATATCCAGTGACTTATTTGCATTGTAAATTCGCGTTGTGACGTTCAACCGGCAGGTAAAGCTCGGCGGATAATTAGCTAGTTAATATTCGCGAGGGCGGCTCGCTCCACTGGCGGAATGTCCTTAGACGTCGGCCTTGGGCGGCTCTTTTTACTCGCATTTAACCAGAATTAGTATTTGTCAGATTATATTTAACAGACAGTGCGTGTTACATCAATGTCTTTAATATTTTTAGGTTCTTTATAGATTATTTAATCTTACACACTTTTGGTTCTTACTACCGAAAAAGCTGTTTTCATATCATACTTACATAGGTTAATATTTACTCTGTGAACACTTTCTTCACACACATTGATCTAACCTCAAATTAAGATTCTCTGTCTTGAGTACTAAACTACGATATATTTAATAATATATATAAATGCTAATACATATAAGCTTTATTCCCATCTGGGATTCGAACTCGTGGAATTTGGAACCAATTGGTACAGAAAGATTTATTTAATCATTATGTTACAATTATTTAATTAAATGATATTGGTTTTATCTAAATAAGTTTATTTTAATAATATTACCTTATTAATATCACCGTTATAATTATAAAGCGAACCCGCTGTAATCGTTCTGTTTATTTAATAGTGATCTCGTTTGATCACGAATTCTAATAATGTACAATATAATAATGATAATTGTGAAACTTTGTTGTCATAATCGTTAGAAAAAAGTAATCTTTGAGTTTCTTGCAACAATCTTCTCAGAGAATGGCATTACGAATCAGTGGTAAATATATGCATAAAAAATACTGACCCTGCGTTTTATTTAAAAATCTACTCACCATTTATATTTAAATTGGCGCGTTTATACGCCGCCAGGTTCTCATACAACAAGTATAAGATACCAACAATCCTTTGTTTCAAAAGTTCTACGATAGTTTCAGCGTTTTGTTTACAGATACAATTCGATTGTTTTCGGGGGTAGCTTCTTGAATCGCGGGCGGTTGGCAGTGCCAGCCTGTCGCGGCTGGGCTGCACGCGATGCCAACGACATTGCTGCATCCATGTTCTATTATTATTACAAATCACAACTTTATTGTCTTGGCGATAAAGTTTAAATTTATTGTTTTCAAATCGTCCTTTCAATCTGAATAGATTTGCGATTTATTTGATTGCTCGATAAAATATTGGTATTGTGCGGTCAATGTACTAGCGATGACGGCTAATAATATTTTTTGAACTTCTTTCATATCATAGATTAACTTCTGACTTAATATCTGCCACCGGTAGATATCTACAGAAGATTTTATACAGGTGTACATGGGTTGTAGGTCCTGAGGAGTGAGTTATTATACATTTAGTGGCTCGGATTGCAAAGGAGTACCCTAAAATGTAATCGGAAAACAGCAGTGCTCGAAGTCATAATATATCAAATTATTTTTTTAATTTCTGCTAATTAGGTAATGTGCTTATTTTCCTGAGCTACAAGCTATAATATTGTAGAATCAATACCACCACTTAGAACATGAAAGCTGACTTTGAATAAGTGAATATTCATACCTCAGATTATAGAGGTTTTGTTTTATAATCTGAGATTCATACATATATAATATATACTACGACAAAGTTTTTTGCCGTCTAAAATATCTATAGAAGATTCGAGACAAATTGATGTTCCATATCCAATCCTATATATTTATCTAGACTATAACAAAATCGTGTAAGTTGAAAAAAAAATAATTCATTTTTAGTTGTATTTTGTCGCGTATATAAAGACAACGACGCCTATTTTTACGAAGTTATAACATTTTCACGTTATTTAACGGTCTCCTGAAAACTAATAATTTTGTAGATATCCGCTTGCTGCCGTCGAAGTAATTTATAGGGAGTCAAGAAATACCTTTGGTTGACAACAATAGCGTGCGCCTGCAGGATTACCTGCGTCTTCCTATGATCTCGACTCGTCGGTAGGGTCATGTTAAGGTAGCGGTTTGCCCTTTTATATGAATAAGTTGGTTTGTGCCGTGCAGCATTTTTAGCATATTATTATTCACTTGTGTAAATCAAAATGTGCTAAAAATTATTTTCTATATCGAGGTTTTTAGGCATATAAGAAAAAAATAAACTGATGTTGATTTATTTGGATGTAAAATAAGAGTTTTTAAAGATGGAATATAAAAAAATTAAGTTTTTTCATTAATTAGTTTCCTTTTTTCATATCTCTGTAAATATATTTATTTGATTTGTTTTACCGTTTTGTATGTGTGACGTGAAAATGGAAATTTAATTGGTAATCAACAAATTGTTTTAAAAAGGTCGAGTTCTTACGTTCATACCTTTAATCGACTGAAGTGTATGAAAAAATGTATGAATGTGGATGAAGCGAGAAAGGTGTGTGGCGAACTGTGATCTCTGCATACCCTTATGTGATACCGTATGTATGTGGGTGAATCAACTTTTTTTGTATTGGTTGTCCGTAGTAACATATTTAAATCTAAACTAGAGTAGACCAATTACTTGTAACAACGTTAACTATTAATTAGATAAATAAAGACTAAAATACCATGTTGCAGATATATTTCACTAATTTCACGCTTTTCTATTTGGTGACCCAAACTACAATTTCGAGTTCCCATACAAATATTGACTGTTCCAAAATACTAGTCACCCAGGGGACTCATAATAGAGGCAAGTTCTGTTCTCAGCCATAAATGTGGCAATAAAATACATTGAAGTCTTCAGCATCTTATAAAATATTAAAGTTTAATAATGTTTATTTATAAACAGTACAAAAATATGGGGTAATAAAATACATTGAAGTCCTCAGCACCTTATAAAATATTAAAGTTTAATAACGTTTATTTATAAACAGTACAAAAACATGGAGTTGTATGATAATATTTTATTAGAGCGCATTTATCCCGCCGTTACAAAAAAGGTTGATCCACCCATGTACTTAATTGGTATGTGTATAATTTGTATAACTTTTTATATTAAGTAGATGTTGTATGTTTCCCAAATAATAAATAAATAAAATAAACTTTCTACATTATAAAATGGAGAGCATGTATGTATGTTTCTGTGCTAATATATAGCGTTTGTAAGACGCTGTTCAAAGTGATCTACTTACCCCGTCGACGCGCAGCCTGATGTCCTTCCCGGCAGCGGCGAGCAGGGCTCGCAGTATGCTGGTCGCAGTGCCCGTTTGTCTACTCGCCACCAAGTGTACCGCGGTCTGTTGCCGACTCTACATATACGAAAGAACTATTACGAACATTATTAAATATTGTACAGTCAATTACTTAAAAACGGTGCGGTTTTATCGAATAACTGTAATTGAATTTGAGGTTTTATTTTTATTCCAAGAAGAAAACAGACGTATCATCTGCCTAAAAGAATGAGGGGAGATTCAATAGTTAGTTAATCGGTTTAAGCTATGCGTTGTTTGTTAGTCTCTTGGATTTTTTTAAGTAGTTCAAATTTTATTATTTCGAAAATAATTCTAATTATCTTTTTATAATAAATTGGGAAATAAAATACTTCTTGGAACACATATCCAATTGGAAACTATCTGATGTCGATCTTACTATTTGGTATTTTATTTATAAGCAATTTGCAGAGTACTTGAAAGACAGAAGACTCCAAGTTGCGGCGAAAATATCAGATGCAATATTTATTAAGTATATCATAGTATGTATAATATTATATATATATATATATATATATATATATATATATATATATATATATATACGTATATTACCATACGTATATGTGTCATAGTATAGTATATCAGTTCATTTCTGTTAAGTATTCCTTGGGAAGGACGACGACATGTGAGGCCTACGTCATTATTCCCCGAAACATGATTACGACAAGACACGGAGTACCGGAGAAGTGCGATTCCAGTAACTTTTTTCAGTGTGTTGACGCTGGATACGGGTTGCATTCAGTAGGAGCCAGGCATGCCCTGCCAGATACCTCCGCGGCTTATGGAAGTCCTACACAAGATTTTTTCTACGAATAAAACAAACTGCGTATGTTTATGTAGGCGCGTTAGAAGTTATACTGCTTTAGCGTAAAACTATATACATATGTGTATACAGATAATTATTGTCAGCTGACAGCTGACTGAATTCCAATATGCGCGTTGGCGACTAACTTCACGACTAACTTCATCATGTGAGTTTTTCGTTACATATTGCGCGCGTCAAAATTCACTCTCATCATTTTCTATTAACATCTAAAGAAGTATAACTTCAAAAATAAAAAAACAAACAACTTTAAAAAAAGCGTGTTATTTCTATAAAAGTCTAATATGTGCGTATTGTTAGGATTACCCCTCCTGTGGCAAATGCATCCACTCCACGTTTAGACAGCAGCAGTTTGACGATGTCTTCTCTGGAGTACATGGCTGATATATGAAGGACATTGTAGTTGTCCTGTTAACAAAATCACAATAAATATTAAAATATCATCGATTATGGCATCACAAGTGAGAGAGTTTAGAAGAACATTATGTACAAAATTAATTCCGTTCCAAAAGCGATACACGGGTATTGCCGAAATATTGCAAAAAAAAAGGAAATTAAATTAATACATGAAAGTAGAAAAGCGCTTGTAATTTAAAATGCACGTTTTTGGTATTTCCCCAAAATCTGGCAATTCTTTAAAGTGTGACTACATTTTTGTCAGCTTCGTTATGTCTGATCGAGTAGCCAACGCCGCGTAATACACGCCGACTGTATTGCCATGTCTTGTGTTTAACTATAAGTGTTTACTGGTCACCAAAATATCATGACTTAAAATTTACAATGAAGCCGTAACAGTTTTACTATATTTAAGCTAGTGTTTGACCACAAACGCACCCGATGGTAATTGGCGACGTAACCTGGTGTGGTAAAACGTACTAGCTTAATAGATGCCTATTCACTCTTGTCTTAAAGACACTTAAATTAAAATTCAATGGAAATACTGACGCAAGAAGACTATTACAGTCTTTGGCTGCACGTATTATGAACGTAGAAGCATATTGCTTTGCACTAGTGGCAGGGATGTCTACGAGATAGGGTAATAGCTCGCCGTGCCCCTAGTAGTTCGATAGTGAAAGGGGGATGGAGGAATTAAATTTTGTAATTCCTACGCACACTCTCCAAAATGTATCCTGTAGAATACTGAAAAGGTTCCTGATACAGAGAAGTTAGTAAAAAAACTGTCATCTGCCGTTGTTCTCGTAGCCTACAGGCCCTTGAACCTAAAATGTTTCTTTGTATGAATGAATGAATACTCTATTTGGTAATATATAGGTTCTTACATTAAGTTCAGACTTACTACATATGACAAATTCGTCGTGCAAATATTTCATAATAACAAAGACCCTCTCGTGAAAAAGAGACTACATTTTATTACAAATCATAATAATAATAAAAGAAAATAAATAATAATCGAGCAGCACATTCCAACCCCAAGAGGCGTGCAAATTAAAGAAATTCCGTTTGTATGTGAGCGCACAAGATAAAGTGAGGCTATATTGCACACCGACCGGTACATACCCGTACCGGCCGGTCAACGGGAACCCGCTTCTTAATGCAAGTGTCCTAAGAGGGGAACATTGGATAGATAATATAGAATATCAATTATACGAGTAGTATCGAATGCTAATGACCAGCAATGAGTACAAGCCTTGGTCTGCTGTGCTTGACTTTGATCGCCATCATTATCAGCCTGTGGAAGTCCACTATTGGACATGGATCTTCTCCTTTAAAGGCAGGGATTTGTCATAATCTCTATGCTGGAAGGCGCAGGCGCCGAAGTGGCGGTGCAGCTCGCCTCGGCTCTCCAGCCCCCAATAGCCCGGGGCTTTATAATACGGGTTAACAGACTGCCCGCTATTGGCGGTCCCTCCCTGCAAAAATATCTAGCAGCCGGCTCGGAAATCGCACACCTGTTCCGCGGACAGGACGGTGATATGAGCGGCTCATATCGCCGTGAGCATCGTCAGTCAGGCGCTGAGGTGCTGCGAGGGAGTAAATTCCCCCTCCAAGAAGTGCTCAAAACAGCGAGACGCCGAGGGGCATCGATAAGTCATTCACAGTGGATCCCGGAGCCCCTCAATGTGTCGATGAAGGCCGCCGCAGAGTGTTTAGTCAGTAGGCGTCTGACACGCCCCGCAAGCCGCCCTCGCGACTTGCGGAAGTCCTGTGCAGGAATCTCTCTTCGTTAAAAAAAAGGTATTGATTGAATCTCAAATTATTGAATAATAAAATAACAGACATTTCAATTTTCTTTTATTTGTATAGATTGTTCCATCATGAAAAGTATTTATGCGCAATTTACGGAATGATCTTATTCCAAGTTATCTACAAATATATGTACCTACATCAGTGTAGACTGCGCTTTTTATTTTGACGATCAGATCTCGTTTAGTTACAATAATGTAATAAATAAAAAATAATAGTGCATATAAAATACTTTTATTGGCAATTAATCTCGATATATTTGAATTTAACGACCACAGATATAACCTTGGTTTTCATAGCTTCTTTGAGAAATAAAATAAAACTTTAATTTTTTTACTAGCTGTGCCCACAACTCCCTCCGCGTGGCAATTCGGTAAGAGTGAAATTATATATAAATTATTTTCTCCGATCTTAATAAAAATGAATGATAAATGGTAGCTAAATTAAACAAACACTAAAAGCTAGAGAAAGCTTGCCACAATGCAACAGTAAAAACCGCATTCAAATCGATTTAGCCATTTCTGAGATTAGCGTGCATAAACGCACAGACAAACACAAATTTTCTAAAAACCATATTTTTGGCTCCGTTAACATAAGTACAACCTGTATGTATGGTGTTTATCAAAAGCTATTTATTGTACAAAGACGTCTCGTTTACGATTTTATGATATGTATAGATGTATGTGTTCCTTGTGTTCATATAAACTTGTGGTCATCGTTTTAAGAAAAACAGTCAACAAAAGTTTTAGATAAATCAACTGAAGCGCGTTTCTAGAATATCGCATATTATTTCAATTAATTTTATTGTTTGTGGACCGATTGGAATGAGACAAACGCTAAATGTTACAGGAAGCTTGCCACAATGCAACAGCGAAAACCGCATTCAAATCGGTTCAGCGATTTCTGAGACTAGCGTGCACAAACGCACAGACAAACAGACAAAATTTCTAAAAAATATATTTTTGGCTCCAGTAACATAAGTGCAACCTGTATGGATGGGTTTCTTTTAAAAATATTCATTGTACAAACACGGCTCGTTTACGATTTTATTATATGTATAGATTTACCTATACGTTAAACTACGGAACAGTATACTGTCAGTGGTCCAACACGAACTCGGTCGTTTTTATAGTTATGACTTACATGGCGAAAATGAGGTCACGGTTTCTATAATTTTGTGGAATAATTTGTTCATTGCGTGAGTGTGTACACGTCAATTCTCTAATCTTAATGTCACGGTCTCTGACTCAAAGGGATGATTCAATTCGCGTGTTCAGAAAACGCTGTCTCAGAGTTCTATTTATTCATTGGTAACAGCAAACAGCAACGTTAGATTAGTATCAGCAGGACTAATAACAAAATTTTGTAGTAATTTAATACTTCCCACATAGTTTCGGTTGCAACTAGCACTTTATGCAAACAAATACGATTACAAACAAAGAAAGAAATAAAAAGAAAATAATAAAATATTTTTACAGACGTATTTTTTTTACACATATAAATGCAAATTGTGTTCCAGTTTTAAATTTAAATACATAGTTTAAATGCAAAGTTATTAATATTACTGAATAAATTGTTTGTGTTGTACTTGTTCACTATCCGACGAACTATTAGATATTGCGCCATCTTGTGGGGTATGTACGAATACTTAGGATAAATAAATGGACAGAACCTCACGGTTCCCGCAAGCAAGTACTTCAAGTACACCATAAAATAAATTATATAATTCAGATATATAATTTAGACAATAATGCCCGGACAATAATGTCTAAGCTAGATGTAAAGATGCATAACCCATCTGAAACCCAGCCGTGGTAGGTAATGTTTAACCCAACAGTGAATTCGAATACTGAGCCTTGAATTCTATATCTATAAATACTGTTATTCATGAAGAAGCAGACTTTAAAAATCAGAAGCCAAACGTTGACATTACAAGATCTTGAACTTTTAGTTCTCTTTTAAGGTCATATTAAAATATTGAACTCCTTTGAACTCCATTACTGCCAGTGAATTCTCGCATTATTGAGATTAAAAAAATGGAACAAGCTGTGTTCCATTTTCAAATTTATCAGTACTTAGCATGTTTTGACCGTGGTGTGTAACTAGCCAGTATCAAGCGAACGTGTAGAGTACCTAATTTTTTCCGTAAGCTCGTCGTGTACTGGAGAGAAACGTGTTATGTTTCACATCACTACTATAGACGAAAGTAGATACATGAAACATTTAAAAATGGAATACCTTTTGTATCACGTCCTAAATTGAATCGTCAAAAGCGTGGAGTCAATGCTGCTGTACTCGGTCAAGCGCATATGGCGATGTCGGTCGAGGAGGATTGGTCATCATTCGACCCGAGGACCCGAGTCGAATGATGACCAATTATGACGTTGATGATGACGTCATCAGTTATGGATCGAATGTGGCAGGAGTGGCGGTATTGGAAAAGGGGAGATCTTGTCTGGCGGGGCCTGCCACCGCCCCAACTAATGATATCGGGACGTTGTGTATACGTTAAGTTGCTATGAAACTTCATGCGCGTGATTCAGACTTCTAATGTTGTTACGCAAAAGCTGCATCGTCTGTTGGTAGATGTGTGGTACCATTGCAGTCAAGTAGGTTGCCGCACGCGTTTATCTACTGGGTCTGTTTTAGGCTACATGTCTGTGTGTTTTTACTGCAATCTAAACTAAACATGATAATTGGCTCCACGAGTGTATACAGTTATAGCACAGTATGATAAATGTACAGTGGATTAATGACGACAAAATTGTCGCTTTTTTAGACTGTGTAGATAGAACTAAGTCCTCAATATACCCAAATAAGTCATAGGTGTTTTGAAGAGGTCACCGATCAGACATATGCAACTTGTTTACTGGTTGCAGCGAAAGTTTTCATTTTAAATTTTGCAAAGAGAAATTAAGTGAACTTGTTTACCGTACCCGAATGTAATACTGGCACTGAGGATTAATCAACACGAAAGATTTACCGTGGAAATAATGAATCAAAGCCGCAATCAACAGATTTTCCAAATATAAATATATTAATATTTTACAGATTTTTTATCAAAAATATATTTATATTTTTGATAAAAAATTGTTTATGTGGAGTTATGGATAAAAATTGCTAGTGGTGAGCCCTATCGCGCCATCTCTGACCGTAGGCGTGTAACTACGAGTTCTATGTTAGTGTTATAGACCTGAAAGATACAGCAAGAGATGATGTGGAGTTGAATTAGATTTTAATATATAGGAGTCAATGTATGTCTAATTATGAAGATACTAACTTTTACTCGCGTTGATGTCTTTAAATACATAAATACAGAGACCGTTGAAAAAACAATATTTTTATCCCTCGGTGAACAGTTTTTTTTTGGGATAAAAGGTACCCCATGTCCTTCTTTCTACGCCTGACAACGTGTGTACAAAATTTCATGATGATCGGTTGAGTAGTTGAGGCGTGTGAGCGTAACAAACATAGTATTTGTTATTTGCATTCCATTTTGCTGTATGGCGCTGGCAGAGAGCGTCACTACATCTCTTCTCGTGGATGCTGTGAAAACCAGCTACGGGATGTACAAGGAATGCGGCCGGCGGCGTTATTCTATTATTCAATCAAAATCTAATGCAATTTGCAAGACGACCGTCAAGTATGGAGATTATGTAACATCTGTGGGGAAAGGATGCGCGTGTTGTGTAAATAAAAAACAAACTCGAATGACTCCTGTTTATCCCCACATAAAATATTGATTTACAAAATATAAAATATTAGGTAT
>WUAW01028354.1:17778-46265 GCA_017165845.1 Thaumetopoea pityocampa | reverse complement strand
CAGGTCTTTGAGTTAAAGTATAGAACTTAATTATTTAAGTTTTTTTTTTAAATAACGGAGACGGACTCTGTAACTATGCAGTATTTTCTCAGCGTTAAAAAAGATCAGGGAGCACTTAATCTTTTAGCCTGTCCCGCAAATAGACTTAAGTATACCGGTAAGCGACCCGGCCTCCCGAGCTACTACTGTCTCTTCCTACTCCTTCCGAGATAGTAATACCCTGTATCCTATAGTCCTTTTCCCAAATTCCATATTCCTTGCTCAGCACATCTTTCCTATTTCACCCTCTTTCCTTTCCTCTCCCCTAAGTCATGGGAACGCAATGAGGAACTTTTAACACTTATGAACCTTATAAAATGGCAGTGTCGTGGTTCGCCACCCGACACGTCTCGTTTCCCGCGGGGGCGAAAAGTGAGCTACAGACAGCTACTTTGCTACATTAAACGAGCGTAGCAACCGGAAAAAAGTGGTCTCTGCTTACCCCAATTCTTCGGTAGTACAGTGATCAGTATCACCGCCTGTCGATTTCCCGCCGGCGATCCAGCGAAAAGAGCGTGACTGTATGCATGTATGTAAAAAGTTGTGAGTACCGATAATGACGGGCATGGCGCGGTCGTCGGGCGGCAGCAGGCCGGCGAACGCGTCGCCGAGCGCGGACGCGTGCTGCAGGTTGTCGAGGATCACAACGGAGGGCAGCGCCGCCTCCTCGCCCGCGGCCGCCGCGCCGCACTGCTCCGCGATGTTGCCCAAGTACAGCCGCAGCTCGTTGCACGACTTGCGGTCCACACTGTGACAGATATTTACACGACTTTACACAACACGCATAAGTCTGTAGCACCGCGCGTCCTTTGCATCATCCTTTTACAAACTTGTAACGACTGTCAAATCATTAAGTGCACTTATATCACCATCGTCATATCATATGTGATAGTGGGTGTTTAACCCTTTCAGGCTTAGTGGAGTATAATTAACAAATTTTCTCACATATATTTAAACATGCTTTGTGGTATATCGTGTGTACTACTATCGCAATATTAGTTATTTTATAAAAAAATTCAATACTAATTTATTTAATATGCTGCCTGGAAAGAGTTAAAAGAAAAACTATAAAAATAATCTGCTTATAAAGGTTTAAAGAGGCCTCATAGTCAGTGACCATGTCTCGAATCTGTAGGTCTTCGTCCGTACTGATTGAGTATCTTAATAAGGTATTTGTGATGAAATGTCTTGTAGTTTCCTGAACGTTACACAGCTGAATTGGGTTCGACAAATGAGCTCTTTCTCGAAGTTGGATATAACATGCTGAATAACTTATTCCAGGTAAGTATACGTAAATCGAAATAACTTTGAAAATAGTTCTAACACTATGTATTATTATATCTGCAATCTATGTACTATTATGTGAGAAAAATATTTATTACAAAATTATTATATATGATAAATTTAATTAATTTATATTAAAGCAGATGGTGCTTTACTTGAAAGTCGCCACTGCCTCAGCGGGGTTGCCGCGACGTTGCGTCTTCTGTACGTAGAATTCCGCCAGTTTTGCCGCTAAATAGGATTTCCCAGTGCCGCTTGGCCCGCAGAGAATTATTCGCCGGTGCTCCGATAGTAGCGATACATATCTGTGGACAATGTATAAATTTCTTAATACTTGATTATATTTAAGGAGATAATACTGATGATACGTAGCATTTATTCAATACCTGCGATGCATTTAGTTTTAGTATTATTTTAGTAATTATTTATTATTTTAAGTCATAATAATTTCGACTCAAATGCAATAATATAGTTGCGACTATAAGAATAGGGTAGGAAAACAATTGGTACTTTTTTAATTACCCTTTTTATTAGACCATAGTCTAATTTTAAAGTACTTATTAAAACAGTCGTAGGTAACGATAAGTTAAGGAAGTAAACATTGGTGCTGTTTTTGCTGTAACAGAATTAATTAAATTTAGTCCCTCCCTATCCTTTTCTAATGTCAAACGCCAAAACGAGATAGCTACAATTTTGATGCTGTTAGTAGTTTCGTTTGCACACGTCAAAATTAAAAGATTTAGACGCGATTTCGGAACATAATGAATGTCTAAAGATACGCAAAAACGTAACATTTTTTTTAACCGTTTAACAGAAATGTAGGTTGGTATTCGCTATAAATGTTTGCTATCTCGTTTTGGAGTTTGACATTATAAAAAGACAGGGACTAAATTTAGTTTGGTTCTGTTACAATTAAAATATACATAAAGAGAATAATAGCATACCTACACAATCAATACAATATTAAAACTAAAAAAGGATTATAGTCCCTACAAAATTATTTTTTTTTTATGTTATACGACTGTAGTACATTATTAGACGAATATTAATGCATATGGTAACGTTATGCGCAATAATGCATCATGGATATAAATATTATTATAAAGTACCAGATGCTGACATCTGGGACTTTCATAATAAAAACCCGAGTTTTTATTATGAATTTTTTCAAGCATCAATCTATTTATTTATTTGAAAAAATTGTAATATTTCAATTTGCTCCTTCATGCTAAGGAAATCAGGTAAAACAGTCACGGTTGGTGTTTGATTTAGAGATATCAGACGGCGTTCGATCATGCCTTTATGGTCACAAAGAGCAGAGTTGAGATTGAAATAATAACAGACCCAGAGTCGGGATATTGTTAAAGTAAACATATTAAGTATATGACGTACTTACCTATATACAATATTTTTTGGTATAAGACTATCGAATGCCAAGCTTCCAACTCCTTCCAAGCAGATGTAGAGCGTATTGACCGTGCCCACTATGTAGCCACACGGCAATAGTTCCGGGAACCCTATCTCGGGCCCTCGGGTCGCTTCACCCAAATGATAAGACGTTATCGAGTCGGTATTTAAACCGAGATTAGTACCCAAATCTATCCTAGAAAGATAGTCCTTGAAAGTCTTCCTAACTATATAATCTAAGTTCTGCCAAGTAGTCTTGCCAGATATGTAAGTATAAGCTATTGTGAATTCATTGCAATTTATTGTCGAATCACTATTATAAACATTCTTGTACGAGCTGCTGTGGGTAGATTTATTGCTTTTAAGGCTATTGGTGTTCGATTTGTTTATTTGCGGGTAGTCTTGCGTCTCCGTTTCTGGACTACGATTCTGGGACAGTCGCGGTGAGTCGAAGCTAGATTGTTTTTCAAAGTGGTTATTGTAAGCGCTTGTCGATTGCTTGGCGTAGAATCTGCATTCGGACTCTGTTAGCGTGTCCTGAACTTCTTCAAAGTATCTTTGGAATGTTTCAGGTTGTCCTAAATATACGGCTATAGCAATCTTCTTTCCATCCGTTGTGTCTCCTTGGCTGTCGGCGACACCTGTTAAATGTAAACAGTATATCTAAATACTAGCATATAATTAAGTTCATTGTATTTGATATATAAACATACGCATTTAAGATCAAAGTATCTCTGCCCCCCCCGACTACAGACAGACTTTATACACTTGTCACATTCTCCTCTTTCTCTTTATATAGGTATATTATAATATGTATATATGTATGTATGTAGCAACGAATTTCAATTTTTTTGCATCCCTTTATATGGTCTAAGTTAGTTGTGCTAAGCGCCCACTTCTTACACTTTATTTCATATTTACTTACTATATTTCTTTTATTTGTAAATTTTCACTCGTCCTATTTAAATGGTCACACCATTGGAGCCTCTACTCTTTCAATCACACACACCAGCAAGCACGAAAGTATGTACGCACGCAAGTACACAAACACGCATATTTTTTGTTTCTAGTTATTTCACAGTATATTTTGTAACATTTAACAAACATTTCTGAATATAATATTTTTTTTATTAAACTTACCAATGTCGGAATAGCTCTCTCCTATCGCTAATTCTCTACTTTTCGGCGGCGGCAACACAGTGTTAATATCATAATCGCCGCTCAGCCTCTCGGCTGCGTTTAACCCGTTCACAAACAAATCACTGCTCCCATTTAGGGGTCCCAGTAGACTTTCATTGTTCTCGTTGAGTTCGCAGACAGCCTTGTTTCCATAAATGGGCTCAACCATGCTGGTTTTGGGAGAGCCTTTTTTGGAAAAGTCCATTGTAGGTGTTGATGTCATGCAGTTGAAGTCCAGGTCTAGTGGTTGCATGTCCATTGTGGCCTAAAATATATAGGTTTTAGTTTATGAGCAAATTCGAATAGAACGTTAATTGTCTATAGTCAGTATTTTACACTAATATAACAAATGCTAAAATACTTTTGTCTATCTATTTGTTACTTATCTTTTCACTAGTCAACCGCTCAATCATTGTTTTAAAACTATGGACCATCATCATTACCATCACCTAACTGTTAACGAAGCGACGGACATCAGTTCATACAATATTTTTTATATAAATCTAATGTTAAATATATGCAAATTTAACGATTTACTAGTTGTACAGAATCAAGATATATTTAATTAAGTGTCCGAATTTGAATGAGATCCTCTTATTGTAGGGTGAAAAATAATGCCATAGTTTAATTATGCCAGTAGTGGTGTAATGTATAACTATGTCGATTCCGAGCCGTGTACCTGGTGCATGGTCGCCTGGTCCGCTAAGCTGAACCGGCGCGGGTCTTCTACCGCGGAGCCGCCCGTGCCGAGTGACGTCTGGCTGCCAGCGAGCGACCGTGACGTCACTAACCTTTGCAGACGCTCATTATTTTGCTTCAAGTTTAACATTTCGTTCTGCAAAATTATAAGAACGTAAGAATCCTATTCGTATACGTATTCTAATAAATCTAATAAAAAATAAATAAATAAGTCTATTCCCCAAACTCTTCAGTGCAGTAACCCATCAGTAAAGTTTAAATTGCTTACCCTCATTTTAATAACGGTATCCTTTAAGCTCTCAAGTTGATGGGCAGAACTGAGAGCTTCTAGTCGTATATCAGTTAGCACCAGATCTTTCTCTCTTAATTGTCTTTTCAGCTCGTCCACTAGTCCAGAGTCATCGGGTTTATCTAAAAAATGAAAAAGTTTTAAATTGAAGTTGTTTCTAGCATCGAACAAACATAAAATACAGCTTAGTGTGGAGTATACAAGAGAAGTCCTATCTGGTTGTACCACAAAAATGCTATTTAATATATCACATTATCTTTATTCTGCTATTTTATTTAGTGGTTTAATTTATCAAGGAGATCATAGACTTTTTTAACGAATGGACATACCTACCGTATTCTTTCGCACACCCTCTAAAATTATTTAGCGTCTTCCTACTGACCCCATGCCCCTCAACGAATCGCGTTAGCATAACATGTCTAGTCAGTAGTCGGCATTCCAGATGATCTTTGATTTAACACTTTCGCCGCCACCAGATTTGGCACTGTCGAGCGCTAAGTGCCATTTTGATTTATTATTTAAATAGATGCATAAGAGCAGTTATTTGAATAGAAAAATTAAAAAATTGGCCGATTTAAAATCGCAAAAAAAACCGCATTTATTTGCTCTGTATATTCTACCGCCCTAGCACACAGATATTAAAAAAAACGTCTCTCCGTATACGCTACGGAGGTGGAAGCGAAAGTGTTAAGCGATAGTTATCGCGGCCGCATGTTAGATGTGTCAACGAATCTAGCATCACTTGTTATGATCTTTTCATCATTTGTTATCATCATGATATAATAATGACCACTTGCTATGTTTTCCAGAAGACCCATAAATCATTGATTCCTGAGAATCTGCCCAGATGACTTAATGACACTAGTCGTCGCAAGGATTGTGCCGGTTAAAAGGGCGACGATAGATGCTAGTCGGTAATCTTAACAAGTTCCAAAGCCGCATCTCCTGCAATAGTAGCAGAACCTGCTAATCCGGATAAATGCTAAGATGAAATAGAATGTTACACGAAAATTTCTTCAAACTCAATGGGTATGGGGCATAAAGAAAGAAGACCCCTATGGTTCTTCTAGCATATACTAACTCGGGCCAATGAATTAAATAATTATTCTCATAATTAAGGACAAATGCTATTTCTTTTCCGATTTTATAAGTAAATCTGACATTTATCTTTAATGTGATTCGGATCACATTGCCTAACATTTTAATATTGTTTGTACTTTTTATGACATACAAGCATGCCACTTGCATGGTGTTCGCTTCATAGTGGGCACTGTCACTCATGAAGGACACGGGACAGATTAATATACTATACTCATTCTATTTCATGTAATACACTGTGCGAATAGGTAGGAATTAAAAATAAAATAATTATAGGACGATTAAAAAAAAATTAAAACATTATTCTTAATTGAATTGCTTACATAACAATTCAATTAGGAATAATTTTTTGAAGGTTTATTTGATCTATTTATATATTGTATTTAATTTTCTTTTAAGAAATGTTATTACTTTACTCCACATATGTCTTTCTATTTCTTACTTTAATTTTTCGAGTATCGTTTTCATGAAACCTGTAATGGCTGTCTGTTATGTATTCTCAACCTATTTTATTGCTGTCGATTTTTCTCTCCATAAATACATAGTTTTTCTTTTACTATAATACAATTCGACTCTAACCTTTAGTCTGCTCGTCGTTCTTGGCCGCGGGACCCGGCTTGTCCTTCGCGTCGGGCAGCGCCTCGTGCGAGTGCTCGAGACTGTTCTCGTTGCTGCCCTCGCGAATGGTGTGCGGGTCGTCGTAGTGGTGCGAGCCCGACGAGCTGTCCTGTGACGACAGTTGTCCGAGGGACGAGTGCTTCGCCGTCTTTGATATCTTAGCGTTCCGCGAGAACGCCTTTGTGAACGACGACCGGAGCTGTAATGATGAATTTGAATACTGAAGTCGATAGCCAATTAGAGTACTTACGTATTAATATGATTATTTTAGTATATTTTTTTTAAAGACAATTATAAAATGTAATTTTTAGTTTGCTTTTAGTTTTTTTGCAAGTTTGCATGTATGCAAGTATGCAACGAAATAAATATATTTCGTTGCATACTAAAAGCAAACTAATGCTTTTAGTATGCAACGAAATATGTGTAACAGTTGCCGATTTCCAGTTAACACCTCATTTGTGTTCATAATTATATCGAAATCGGCAACGATACGAATCATTACCTTGTGTTTACTTCTGATTTGCAACATTTTTCGCGTTCTTAATTGGGCCTTTTTTTATCAGGGATCGTTTTTTTTTTTAATTTGCTCCACTTTGCTGCACTTTGCTTGTATAGTTTTTCACATCATGGACACCGAGGTTTCCTCGAATATATGACGATGGCGAAGTAGTAATCAATACCTTCATATTTGTAATTTTTAGAGAAACTCCATTTTTGTTTTTAATTTTAAAGGTCAAATTCGTATCATTTAGTAACACCTATGAGGTTGTAGTTAATAATGTTAAATAAAACGATCTATAAATTCAAAACAAAAATGAAATTACTCGTTAAATGCGTCGATGAACAAGTGCGGTCAGCCGCATTAAGTATATAAAGAACTCACCCATCCTTTCTTTTTATGTTTTTTGTCGTGGTGCGCGGACGAGCCGCTGCTGAGACTATTGATGCTGGAGACGCTGTCCGTGGACAAGTGTCGGGTGATGGCTCCGTTGGCGGTCTGTGCGGTGCGTTGGGGGGAACACTGCTGTGTCTGCGGCTTAATCGGCTCCTGATGAAAACAAAAATAGAATTTTATAATCTTATACCATTTTCACCTAAAGCTTCAAAGGTAACAAACAGTCAGATTGTCTACTTAAAGTTGACTACAAACCAGAGATTAAGTTACCTAATCAATTGAATTAAACAAATTTATGTTAACAAAAAGTTACACTATCACTGAACTGCGAGGCGAAAAAAAAGACTATAGTTAAAGTACTGGCAGATAATATTTACCTTTAATGGAAACTAACACCACTAACTATATATGTACGTTATCATTGAAATGCCCGCCAAGCGCGTCGATTATACGTCCCTATCATTATCATTATCGTCACCAGCCCGCGGCAGTCCACGGCTGCACGTGACCCTTTACCTTATAAAGAACAACTTTGCTTTAATCTCCACGCTTGGCCGGCGTCTTAGAAATTGCAGTAGATTTTGATTGAAAAATGTTGCTGCCAATTATCCTGGTTCTTAGCTGATTCTCACAGAATTCACAAAAAAGATATGGAGTGACGCTATTATTATGCCATGGCCACACAGTAACGTATGTAAGTCCTGGGGATTATATTATATTGTCTATGTGTAAACACGTGAAGGATCTATTCAAAGTAGCCTAAACCGAAAACCTAAATTCTTTATTCGGATATTGAATCCGTCAAAACCTGTTTAGCATCGATAAACTTGACATGTTCATAACGTTCTGTATAGAGCGTAGAATCACATTTAAACAAACATCTACTGTGACCTTTTAAAACTATACGCTATATTTATCACTCCGTCGCGCATCGTACGAGTATTATTACTTGATTTTATTACATCTAATGTTTGTTTCAACAGAAGACTAAGTTAAGCAGTAAAATATCTTACATTTAGTAAATAATTAAAATTATCGATACCTTATCAGAATGATAAGAGAACTGAAAAACCAATCTACAATTTTCCCTGGCATATTTCATTTAACAATTCATAAAGCTTGATCGACTATTCTCGACATGTCTCGAAAACACACATTCCTCTGTCATGGTTAACTTCTCTAGGCATTTTACCTATACGTTGTTATAAGTGGCACTTGATATACAATAGGTATGTGCGCAGTTTGAAATGGGCTCATTTTTATACGAAATGAAAAACCACAAAGCTTTTTATATTACAACGTTAAGGCAAGTCTTAGTTATGTTTTTCATTGCTTGCATGTTTACACTGATAAAGTATGCATCGAAACCGTTCCCATGTAGTTCAATAAAGCAATCAACGCAAAAAGTGTTTATAACGCCTTGCAAGTAGAACGGGGACGTATCTATTGACGGCCAATTTAATGATAATGTGCTAACATCGCCTTATTTGGTTCCGTTTATTGTACCTAAAACATCTCAATCCTACTAATTGTATTGGAATATGGGACAAATGTTGGACCAGATTGATTTTATGTATATCAGTATATAATAAAAGCGAAAGCGTAAAAGCATGAAGTAAAATCGTTTGTCTACAAATCTCTTTGTTACCTCTCCGGGCATAACTGTTGTTGTTTAAAGATTTTGCAAAAATGTAAATATTTCTGCAAAATATTAAAACAATTTTAAGACAATTGACAGAATTGACTATAAACCAACATCATCACCATCATTATCACGAGCAGATAATTACTACAAGAAAAACTGCGACTTTCAGCCAATATTTTTATATATTATTGTTAGAGAAAGGAGATGCAGTTTAAACGAATTTAAACATTATTTTCAAGTAATTATAATTATAATGCAAGGGTTGAACAATTATAAAATAAAAAAACAAGTAAATAAAAATTACATTAAATTTAAAAGTATTATAGATAATATATCACCATCCCGAAGTTTGACTTCGTGATAAATTATTTAATTTTAAATATCAGGCCATACCTAATAAACTACTGTTTCAATTTCAATAAAACTCGCAAAATCCCCCTAGTGGAATAATATTGAAACCACTACAGAAAGAACAACCACAGTCAGAATTATGAGCGCAAATACGAAATTTTGTCAATTTTAAAGTGATTTGTTTTTTTCCTTAAAGAACATTGAAATGTTTCGAAGTGATTAGATATTAATTAACTTCTAGAATAAGTACATATGACCTATGCAACCTAAATAAGTACCGATGGGACTATGAATAATAGAATTTGAAATATAGAATTCGAATCAAAAATCATTCGAACAATTCAAATGCATGTAAAATAATCGATTCGAAAGTGACTAACTGGGCGGATAGTGAACGGTGAATGTATTGCCTGCTCTTATAACTGTCTATCGATTACTAATTAATAATGATTATTCGAAAAAAGAAATAGTATACTAGTAATTTGGCATTCGAATTAGAAAATTAGTGGTTACTTATACATCGACCGTTGAAATCAATCATATTCGGAGTTCGGTACTACACGTAATTATAAGTATAATACTACTTGATAATAATGTATACGCAGTTATAAATGAGCTCATTTTTCTACAAAATAAGAAATCAGAAAACGGTTTATATTACAACATTATGACAAGCACACCATTCAATTACGTACGTTTCATGTTTCCCAGTGCTTGCATGTTCACACTGATAATCGAATCTTTTCCCATGGACATACCAATAAAGCCGTCATCGCAAAAAGTATCTAATGCATTGGAAATATAAACTGGTTACAAGTTCATCTACCACATTTATAATAACTCACGACAAACATATTTTAAGAGAGGAAACACCAGCGACTTATAGCTTTTTTATAGCTTTAAGACGTTAAGACATAAATATTCAAGCTGAGATTTATGTACATTAAAATAGTTTAAATTAAAAATTGATAAAAATACATGACTGCAGTATACGGCAGTGAGTGTTGGCCAACCTTGAGTAAACATATCCAGGAGCTCCACGTCACGGAAATGAAGATGCTGAAGTGGATGAGTGGCGTCACACGTTCTGATCGCGTGCGTAACTCATATATCCGAGGCAGTCTCGGCGTATGTGATGAGGCAGTCTCGGCATACGTGACGTGGCAGATAAGCTCCAGGAGAGTCGTCTGAGATGGTTCAGTCACGTAATGCGCCTGCCCAGAGACTAAGTCGGTAGGAGATGACTCGATATGGCTGTCCTTGGAGCACGATCTCGCGACCGTCCTAAGAAGCGCTGGCTGGATGTTGTGACCAAGGACACGGAAGCCAATGGACTTACGATTGAAGATGTCAAAGACCGCGCAAAGTGGAGAAAACTTGGTAGGAAGGCAGACCCTGGCAATGAAAGCCGGGATTAATAACGTCAAGAAGAAGAAGAAAAATACACGACTGCGTTTCCGGATTTCACCTAGCCTATGTCATGCTGAATATTAACGTGAGGAAACTAAATATACTCGATGACTTATTGGTACGGTAGTAGTGACCCTATTTTCTGTGCTATTGAGAGCCGGGTTCAAATCCTGGCGGGGACATATTTTGTGTGATGAGCACAAATAAATGTTTGTATTCGAGTCATGGACGCATTTATCCATTTATGTATTGTATTTATCTATATAAGTATGTATATCATTGTCTAGTACTCAAGATACAGGGAATCTTAGTTTGAGACTAGATCAATGGGTGTGAAAATGTCGAAAATATTATTATACTACACACATCCAAATCAGTTCACGTGATTAAATATTGTAGTGGAATAATAAATGCGAAAACAATACAATTTTTTCTATTGTGCAGTAGTAAACAAGTCAGTTAGACTACCGGGTGGTATCAGTTCATTAATAGCAGAACAATACTATTCCTACCTGTATATTTATAATATAATGTAATATTTATTTTAATGTGTTTAACTGTTTCTGACTCTCGCCATTAATATGGTGTTTATAAAAACACCATATTTGTTTGTGCATCCCTTTCCATACAAAGGTTGTTTGGAAAAAAATTCGTAGTTTGCGATAAGATCGTCCTATGCACACCACCTAATTGTAATAAAATATAAATACTTTATATGTTAAACTGGTATGCGATAAAAGTATATTCCATTCTATTTTATTTTTCCTCTAATCGAGCGACAGGCTCGCATTCTCAAGCACCCGTCCTAAGACTCGCAAGAAAAGAATGGCCAAGTTTCCCCGCTAACAAACACTGCCTCGCTTAATATATTTATCGGTTAGAGGTGTACCCTAATAACTTCGGGGTTGGCAGTATGCCTCGGAAGATGACACATCACTGTCATATAATGATAGATCACGTTCTCATTATATCTTGATAGCTAACGCATATGATTGACGACTGACATTGGGCAACGTGTAGCGAGTGTTTCTATACTAGAACATAATTGATAAATATTTAAGTAGAACTGTACAAAGTAATTATCTAGCCTTTTCGAATATATGCAATGCTTATTTTATATTGTATACTAACTATTCCCGTGGCTCCGCCCGCGTGAATGACGGTTTTCCACTACATGGGAAATCCCGAAACAATCTACTTGAGCTTTCGTACATTAACGGCGGCTACTAAAACAGGGATCAAGCTATATCTTCAGTTCTTCTGGACCGATTTTAGTGAAACATGCCGCAGTATTTAAGTCAGAATAGAACTTTTAAAATTGTAATAGTTTGACCAAAATCTACCAATTGGTTTTTGCGTGAAGCTCAAACAAACAAACATCGACGGATTTGGTTTCAGAAGTCCTTAATTAGTCGATCTGAGTATTATTTTCTTTTTAATATATTTTATTTACAAAATTTAACATTTAACAATTTATAATAATATAGATAAATAAACTAACATTTAGAGTTTCGTGGTAAGTATTTAGATATACATAATTACACCACCGTAGTGGTCAGAGATTAGAACAAGACGAGATATGTCTGGCTGCAGGACAGTGGGAAGACGTCGATTGCTTTTAGTGGGTGCGAGCAACACATATCCGACGTGTCGGTGGAATGCGTCACAAATTTCCACTCGTTAAAGAGGAGGAGGAGTTTTCGTTAGGAGCCTCGTTAGCTCGTCAGAGGTTTCGTTATTATTTTAAAGTATCTACATTTCACTAAACTCATCACAAAGAATAACATTATGCTGAGCCGGCAGAGTTTTCGACTGTATAAGTAATACTCAGTAATTTATATAAATAATCTACATATTGTATGTTCATCCCACTTTGTATTCAAGAATTAATATTGTAAAGAATAGGGCCGCAAACACAAAACCATTAATACCCAAAGTGATCTGTATCGACCCCCAGGGGTCGACGATGATCTGTACGGGGTCCAGGCCAACTGTCAAAAACAGATTTGATGTTGATGAATTTGCAAAAATTTCATATTAACTACGCTTTGGGAGTCTACCCAAAAGTGAAAATCATTACAAGTCGTCTACAACAGCGGTCGCCAAACTTTTTTTTGAAAAAAAAAAATGTGATCTAAGAACACATAAAATGTATCTAGTTAAAAAAATTAAATTATTAATTGTAACCAAATTATGAAAGTTTTATTAATACTCTATAATAAAATAAACAAAAACTGCAAAAACAAATGCTTATTTTCTTTTTAAAGAATATTTATCAGGCTTGGGAAGCATCAGTATAATGCCATTTAAAATTTTTGCGTACGTTTCTACTATTTTTCTATTATCCATTTTTCACGTATCGTTATATGTTGATGAGTAAGTATATTCCACATTTGTCTGGGGGCAAGCAAAATTTTCTCGCGGACCACCACTTTAGCAACCTCTAGTCTACAAGACAAAAAAGTTTGAGGACCTCTGCTCTAAACAAAAATAATAACATTTTTATTCAATAGTTTATATAAAACTGAAATTATATGATATTTATTCATATTTTAAAATATATCTTTTTAATAATTTAAAAAACTAATAAAAAATCATTCTTTTTATCACGTGAATAGAAACACAATTCATAATGACTGACGTCACATATACCGAAACATTGTTTTGACATAATTCATCACCGAATAAAAACCGCGTCATTTAGAATGGTGTGATGGCATTTTTACGTCATAATAGACATGAACTTTTTACAGGGAATGTTAAAAATAATAACGAAATATATTTCTTAAATGAAAATTTAAAAATAATGAAATAATTTTTCCAGATGTAGTAGACATATAGCTATAAAAATTAAAAACAAAAAGGAGACTACATCCCTATTAGTGCGGAATAAAGAATACTCTATATTTGAATTACCTGTCCTGTGATGTTGACGCCATCCGCCCGAATACCCATGGACTGCATATGGGCAGTTGTAAGCCCCGCCTGGATTGATTGCTTTCTCAGTAACTCGATAGTTTGACGCAACTCCGTTAGTTCAGAATCCTATAAAAACAAAACACACACTCGACACATTGACAATAAAACATGTAACTAAAAGAAAGTAATTTGTATCCGTTGAAACCGGTTGAGGTACCGAAAGTACTGTTAATGTACACGTAGTTAGTAGATTTGAATACGCTATTTTAATAAATGCTTTATATATTGAGCAGTAGTCTAACCACGTTAAAATAGGGTTTCACGGGAATGATGTAAGACGGCAGTCGGTCTATGAAACCCGCATCACAGCTTCCACTGCAATGAAGGCAGACTTATTTTTACCTACTACGGTAGTAGTAAATAACTTGTGGTAACAAGTTGTGAGTGTTGCTTGCGGGGTGTATCAGACTTCCATTGACTAAAAACTCTGCGGTGACCTTTATCAAGACGTTAAGGGGCTTCGTAACCCATTGGGGATAACCTACCAATGCACGTCAATGCTTCGCCTGTATCGGGCGCAACTTTTAAGAGGTCATTCACATAAGAGGATCCGCAACGATGTAGACACCCACTGGTGGGTTCACCAGCAGTATAATATACTAATAGAATAAATACCACAGCGTTTCTGGGACTCACCCTGAAAACTTAGGAGAAATAATAGGAGATTTGGCTAGTAGAAGTCTAGCATAATCTGCCCGATTTTCCTGTGGCGAGCAGATATGTTTTGAGAATTTCCTTACAAAAGAAATCCTGGGACATATTTTAAGAGGGATGATCTTCACTGTCAGCTCAGTTCAGTCAGCTGTCCACAAGATAGACGTATTCGATACTTTCAGAACTAGGCTGCATGTTTAGTGTTATGTGGGTAGGTGTTTCTATAAAATGTTATCATTGAATGTTTCAAAATATTCATCTAAACATAATTTTTAAATGAATAAATCTACAAATACATGATCTGATTTGAATTCAGAATCTCTGGTTTAGAAGGTGAATCACAATCCACTAATTCATCAAGCTCATACTCATTGAACTTAAGCCGTTGCAGTGTTAAAAATGTACACATTACATCTTGGTGTGCAGAGAATAAATCTATGAATGGACTATAATATAAACTTTAATGATTAATAAAACGTAATGGAAGGATGTGCGATTGATTTTATGATCTAAATCTGGTTGCGCGTTTTATTTACCTTTCTCTCGGCGGTAGCGGTCAGCTGTTGTAGTCTCTGGGTCATATTGGATAAGCTCTGCTCGAAAGCTGAAACGACGTGAGCCTGCAACAAAAAAGAAAAAAAAAACGTAATTAATAAATTCTAAATTATATCTTCAATAAATATGTACCGTTGCAAATGGTTTCATAATTTATTGTTCAATTTTCAAATATGCCTTTAGAAATGAATTGTTGTTTTATTTTGCAGTAAATTTACCTTTACAATGGATTTCAAATTTAACTTATCTGAATTATAATCTTTACAAAAGAATATATTTTTTAAAATCAAAGTGAACAAATTTCTGAGAAATCATATTATCATTATTAGCCCGTGGGAGTTCACTGCTCTACATGGTCCTTCTCCATAACTGGGTGGGATTTGCCGTAATCTTATGTTTAGCAGGTGCCTTAGATTTAGCAATAGATGTTAGTTGAATCGCAAAACAATGCTTCTATCTATTATACTGGTGTAGCCTTCAGCCGGTTCTCAAAGCATCCACGGGACGAGACAGACTAACGGTATTAGTATGTCGACACAAAAAGCTAAAGCTTATCTATACTATTATAAAATTGTTAAATAACAAATTTTCAAAAATTAAAGATATTTAAAAACAAACTACTCAGATCGACTAATTAAGGGCTTCTGAAAACAATCGGTCGATGTTTGTTGGTTTTTTCGGGCTTCACGCAAAAACAAGCGGGTAGATTTTGGTTAAACTATTACAGTCATCAAGATACTATTGCAACTTAAATAAGACAACACGTTTCATCAAAACCGGTCCAGTAGAGATTTGTTGTTCAATTGAAGATACAGCTTGATCCCTGTTATAATAGTCGCCGTTAAAGTACGAGAGATCAAGTAAAAGTGTTTCTATGATTGTATCGGGATTTCGCATGTAGCGGAAAACCGACATTCACGCGGACGGAGCCGCGGGCAAAGGCTAGTCTAAAATAAATGCATCATCATCATTTTCTAACACTAAAATCAAATAGAATATTTTGGAGTTCAAAAATTATAAATAAAACTCGTAACACTACAGACTAATAAAAAAAAGCATGTCAAATGATTTTACTATAAAAGTACAATTTATACTAGAAAAATATAAAAAAATCTTAAAATTCGAAGGCGGCCGTTACGAATATTTTTTTATTTTATTATCTTTTAAATAACTTTATTTTATATAAAATAGTGTACGAGAAATATTCGACTGAATTCGTCTCCAAACTAATAAACACACAAGGTAGGGCTCACATACAAACAGCTATAAACTATAATATTTCTATTTCACAAATGGCCATTCCATTTTATCTGAATTTGAAAAATACCCTAGGACTGTAAGCTTCTAGTGTGAAAACCATAGATATTAGATATAGTAAGCTAGAAACAGAGCTAACGCCGAATGTGAATGTTACTCGTTATTCAGGTTGCCGACAGTTAATAATAATATTAGATACAAACATTTAATGAACTGTAAGTGACTGATCGAAATAAATTGCTTTATAGGCCAGTAACGCGGTAATAGTGGACGTGGGTGTTGCTGGACAAGGGACCCTTTGTTTGTTGGCTAACAGAAATGCACTCAGCGAAATTAAAACAAGGGTGACGACCCCAGTCCCATCATAAATATGACCATAAAGTGAATTAAACCAACAAGTAGGTATAACGCTATGTAAAAAAGTTAATTAAATACGTTTTCTGTTTTTTCCTAATAAAGTGAAATAAAGTTTATTTACAAAACATTTTATAGCACAATTCACCTGTCCTACACATTTCAATTATTGCGGCGTATAAGACACTTTGTACGCGGGGCGATGTACCTCGAACTAGTAATAACTTTTAGCAATTAGGGTTCGGTCTACAATATTTATAAAATTTATTATTATTAAGAATCAGCTAAAAACGTACCCAGATATAAAGGGAACCCAGAGAACGCTTCAATGGTTCATAACGGATCATATAAATGGTTCATATCTACCTTTGTCACGTCTTACAAAACTAGAGCGGAGATCTCATAATGACACTTCAGCTGATGTTAAGTTTAATCATAATTTGGCAGCAAACAATTTCGGGCATTACAGTCACAACTCAATACAACTATGCCCAGTAAGGAAGGGTTACTCGCAGCAACTAGAAGTAATAATTGTGACTTTAGTTATCATCATCTCCAGTCCATAATCGTCTCAACTACAGAAGCGCGGATCTCTCCAATTAGCGGTAGTCTACCGCGCTGGCACAATGGTAGACTTCACACACCCGTGGGGTATGCAGGTTTCCTTATGAAGTTTCCTTTCTTTTGAGTACATGAGTTTGAAACAATCTAATTGTACAGGCGTCGAACCTACGATATTTTAATCGCGAGTGGTGTCTAGCACCACTAGACAACCAACAGTTAGATAAAATAATTAGAAAACAAATGATTTTGCATTTAAAGAACCATTTAATATAAGTGGACGCGAGCAGGTGGAAACTAATTAATAAACAGCTGCGGAAACAGCCGTACTTAAAGAAGATAATGATACAACCAAACCGTCGCTAGTAATCTACAAAAGAAGAATTATGCCGAATGCGCGCACTGCTATGCCACTTTTTGCTAAGAAATTATTTGTTTGTCGATCTTGTTGAGCCTTTCACAAATGGACATCAAAATTATCTTCTTATAAATGCAGGTGCCGTAGCGCAGTATAATAATGATCTGCTTTAAGCAACGAGCAGATGGTTTGGACATTCTACTGCGTTCTTGCGATATGTAAATGTTAGAAATTAGTTTCAATGAACTAGTAGAAATAAAAACATCTATTACGAATTGTAAGAACGTTTTTAAATATTTAAACATATCATTCTAAAGACAATAGTCGACTATAAATAAATAGTTTTTAATTTGTGCAATGATTGCTTCCGACTTTCGTAAATTACTAAGTCAAATTGATTGAGCATTCAACAACTACTAACTACTAAATATGTATCAAATGATAATTTGGTCAATATAGACTGCATATTTTACTAATAATTCGTTATAATAAAAATGAACGCATAAAAAATAAAATTTACGATTTAAATGGACATTTTATCAGCCTATAAAAGCGACCTGAACAATGATAATACTGCCGATGACTTAATCGAAATCACGTGGGTGTTACCTACACGCTTCTCCTTTCTTATTTAAGACTTACTTTGCATCCCACTGGTGTTTTACGAGATACAACTACAGTATTCTAAACGAGGGTTATTATTTGTTCAAGTGCAATATTCCTTATTCACTGAAAAAAGTATTTGAATTTCGGTAATTGTATGCTGTCTAATACAAACCATTGAGAATCAAAAGCTTTCTCGAAATTCTGTAATATGTAAACACAGATGGGATGAATTGTGTTGAATCAGTTGATATTTTACTTCATAACGTAATACCGCACGTCTTCAACAGATTCCGACGAACCAAGTTAGAGAAAATAAAGAAAATTAATAAGCAACTTAGCATATATAAAACGACTTAAGATTAATCATTGAAAGGGTGGCAGACTCTGCTAGTTAGCGCCCGTTTATCCAGAAGATCTTCCCCTTTTCAATACTGGCACTCCTGCTACACGTTGAAATAAACCTGGTGACTTCTACAATTGGTTATCAACATTAATTGAAATATTGGCTTATTTTCTAATATTAGTTTTTAGTAATATTTGAATTTTTCCTTTAATTTTTTATTAAAATAGACGCGGAGCGTGCAATTTCTGATAAATTCACAGAAACAGCACCATTTTTTTCTAGACTAAGCAGTACATTATTTATATTATGTATAATAATGCAGATATTTTGCGACAATGCACACATAAAACAAATCCTAGGAGAAATGCCATAAGCGGACACGAGCTCAGGAAAGTGTGCCGTGGTCGAAGCGGCCACCAGTTTAGCGGACATCAGAGGCTTGCGACGCACAAGAGCTCACACCGACATTTATCTCACGCTTGTTTCCAATATACTTATATACAAATCCCTTCCTGTCCGGCGTATGAGCTAGATCTTCATATCAAACAAACAATTTATTCTATAAGTTTTCCGGTAATCACGTAGTAAATAATCTTTATAGAAAGTATTGTTTTTTTTTATTGAATAATCTTGCAAACGAATAAAAAATATGATTATGTTAAATATTTTTGGCTATACAGACATATTCATAAAAGGTTTATTTTATAAAAGTGCGATTAACAAAAGGTAACTTCCATGGAATACATTTCCATAGAATATATCATACATAGAGAATATTTCCTTGAGAGCTACCTATATCAAAATAGGCTCAATTGTCAACATGATCAATATACTCGTAACAAAAATTAACTTCATACACCATTATTTTTTTTAGATAAATCGTACTTACTTAAATACCGAGTATAATATAATGTTCATACTAAATTGTCATAACAAAGGTTATCATTCCACCTATATAGAAACTAAAATGCCCTGGTACTATGTTATACAAAATATAGTTACATATTTCTTTTATACTAGCATATACATATATGCTAGTATAAATAAATTTATACTAGCTTTTGCCCGCGGCTCCGTCTGCAGGAATGTCAGTTTTCTGCTACATAGAAAATCCCGAAACAATCATAGTATATTTATATAAAAGGCCATAGAACCACTTTTACTTGAGCTCACGTATTATCACAGCGGCTACTAAAACAGGCATTAAGCTGTATCTTTAATTCTACTGGACCGATTTAGATAAAACATGTCGCAGTATTTAAGTCGGAATAGTACTTTTAAGACTAATAGTTTGAAAATCTATCCGTTGGTTTTTGCATGAAGCTCGAACAAACAAAAAAAACATCAACGGATTTGGTTTCAGAAACGCTTAAATAGTCGATCTGATTAGTTTTTTAAATATCTTTTATTTCATAAAATTTGACATTTAACAATTTTATAATATTATAGACAAGTAAGATAGTATGCACTTATATATACGTACTTATATTTTTGTGTAAAAAAGTGACAGATTTCGATGATTTTTATGGTCGTGGGAAAGAATAAATTTTATAAGATCAGGAAATGAGTTCTAAGGGTACGATTAAGTCAACACCTGACCGATAGTCCGTGAAAAGTTTTTTGTCAGTAACCTCAGTAGTCAGGTAGGTTTTTTTATAATATATAAAATTGAAGGTTTCCCAACGAGTTCAGGCAGGTAGATTTTATTTTATTTTAAACTATACACCTGTTCACATCTATAGATTGAATAAAGATACAGTGGAGTCGATATTTCTTGCTACACAACTTTATATTTTATGATTTTAGAAGTAAAATTGTGGGCAGAAAGCGAATCTCAATTGAATCCAATTCTGTGGGTTCAAACAAACGGTACAAATGTGGTGTTACAAATAAGTATTTCGCTTGCCTGAGTGTTGTATCCGTGTAATCTATGTTTGTAGATCCCTTGTATTACAGTGATTAATCCTAATGAAAACTTTTTCATAATTTGTATTAAAATAGATTCTTGAATCGATTTAAATTTCGCCCCCTAAGCAGGATGTCAGGTGAACATGCAATGCCAGTCATTATTATTCTCCCCTAACTAGTATGACTTATTGCTTTACTTTCATATTAATTTAAAACACAGGGGACCGAAAACCACACCTTCAATGTAAAATAGCCGGGCGATGTTGGAAGAAACACATGATAACGAAACTCTTACGACAAAAATATTTGGCATTTGATGTGAATTATCGATATTGTAATAAACATATAAATAACTCACCTCTTCCAAAATTGGGCAACTCTTGTAACGAGATTTTTTGATAGCTAGTTCCCACCACGGTACTGGAGGCTTGGATCGTAGAATTGTCTGACATCCAATTTTAGGATCTTGCGATTCATACAGAGTACCTAAAGTCCTTGGTAATGGCCTCCCCGGTGGTTCTGTTTCTTCATCAGCCGGTATACCAGTCACACATTCACAACACTTATGAGGCTTCTTCTGTGATCTAAGGTCAGCACTGAATGAATGCCTATAGTTAAGCCGTTTTGAAAACCCGTTTGTGTCACTAACAGATCTCTTAAAACCGT
The DNA here is from genome assembly GCA_017165845.1 of Thaumetopoea pityocampa. Taxonomy (NCBI): domain Eukaryota; kingdom Metazoa; phylum Arthropoda; class Insecta; order Lepidoptera; family Notodontidae; genus Thaumetopoea; species Thaumetopoea pityocampa. The sequence continues at coordinate 25,110 of WUAW01028354.1, read as the reverse complement.
TTCTACTATTTTGAAGCGGCATCCTTGGTATCTGTTGCACCTCACTTAAAATCATCGGCTCTTCGTCTAAATTCCCATGGTCACCATTCATTGGTGTACTTGGTTCAGAGTGATATCCCATTTTATTCCGTTGTAAACTATTGTAGAATGGATTTTCTTTCATATTATGAGGTTTTAAATCTATAAATTTTGGCCTCCGCAAATTAAGTGTAGCATATTTTTGAGGTGATCTATGAAACTTAGATTTATTTGGTAAATCCTTCAGTACATCTTCAGTATCGGTTGATGGTATTGTAGAATTGTCACTATAACTCGATATGGGTCTGTCGTTATCGGTAAGGTATGATGACGATTCTGAGCAATTATCTCGATCACTGTGGCTCCTTCTACAGTCGGTAGACGAACCAGTAATGTCCGTGCGTACGGAATGCTGCTCGCTGCCATCCTGGTTGCCTACGTGCTGCTCATATGATTGCCGGTCGCCGTCAACAATTTTTTCGCAGTCTTTTACATCCTGCTCTACCGATAACTCCAAGCTTTTCAATCGCCTACGTGGTTTCGTGTCTATGGAATCATAATGAACTTCTTTTCTGTTTACAGTTTTCACTGGAGAATTGCTTTTCGATTGTGGTGGACTTACCTTCGCATATATAGGCTCCGTAAAACTAAGTCGTGAAGATTTGTTTATGTAATCTTTGTTGTTTGTCTCATTTGTCACATATTGTACTCCACAACTATTATCCAGAAAACTGTTATTTTGTGTCCTTTTTAATGTAAAGTATTCAGAGTGTCTTTGAGGTAGATTTAAGCTTTGTTTTGGTTCCACTAAATTCCTAATTTTAATTCTACTCCTTGGTGCGCGAATAGTCGCGAATCCATCATGAACTGGCGAACCATGGTACTCGTATACATATGAAGTTGTCACTGCCATATCACAATGGTTGATCATATCTTTATGTGAAACATTTTTGGTGTTTACAAATTTGAATTACAAATTCCACAGTAACATATCACTATTTAACTCAAAATCGATACATATTGCGGTATAAAATTAGCACGATATCTCTTTCTGTCTATTACCTGGAAAGCGTGAAATTGTAAAATATACGTCCAATATTGCATCTGGCGAGATGTGGCACTTACGGTAATGTTTGTAATAGATATATAATCATCTCAGTGATAGAAATCATTGATTCGTAAATTTATTTTGATATTCTATGAACAAGAAACACCGGATATACTTAAAGTGCATGACCCGTAAGTATAACCTATGAATCAGATCTATTTATGATGCGTCCATTAAAGTGATCTAAATCCGGCTCAATAAAATCTTCGTAAATACCCACTTGAAAACACGTTACCGATCATCGGTAAAAAATTACGTCTTACCTAACAGCTACAATACAGCTATTAGATTGATTAAACTTGCAAAAGTGGTTGTGTAATTACCCATCAATAATTTCAATTGGCACCTGTGTGTAGTTAGTGCAGGTATACTTTTACCACATATGTTTTTATTCGTCAGAACTGTAAAGCACTGAGGTGCCTCATAATGATAGAAACTTTCTAAATCAAGAACAAGATACAATAATATGTTTAGCTGATTTCTATTTCCTCTATTTCAATACCCAAGCGTTTACGACATTATTTATGTTTGGTTAAGAAAAGCGTACGTGTTTAATGTACCGACAACTGTTGTGTTTTGGTCTAAACATAGATAACTTAGCTCACTAGATCGAGTAATGAGGCTGGTATTTTGTCGATGTTGCTGGGATTGTCACCCAGCCATTGTATAGTAACCAACTGGTTATTTATGTGGGTATAAAAGTATATAGGCGCCACATAATTTGGGCCATTTTGGGCAGACTCAAGCTGGCTATATATTATACTATCTGAGTATTGTAAATCAATGAATTTGAAAGTTAGTTGATTGCTTAGTTGATTTGGTGCACAGCAATACGGTATTTAATTTTCAATTTAGTATTTCTATTTCGATTAGTAACTACAATATATTAGCTTTGGCCATGTCTATAATCTTGGAATTGTACAATTAATGAGTTTGTGACGCATTGATTTGTATACGATAAGTAAGCTCGTAAAACTGAATTACAAGTACTGCATTATTCATTCGCGACACACAACACAATAGCATAGCCGGCTGGGCACACTGGCTAATGTACACACATACATATTAAACAGACTGGATCAACGTCTATCTCAACTAAAACACGACCAAACAAAAAGACGGTATCGTCGTATCGCGTTTTTATCGAAACTTTTTTTTTTAAAAGACCATAGCAATGTAGAATATTTAGGAAGGTTTTAGAATGACATCTCTTTTTAAGTGGAACCTGCTTCGATGGCTTTCGTATCCTCATGAATGGTCGTCTTTTCCATAATTTTCCACTTGAAAGATAACAATTTGCTCCGAAATTAACTCAAACTAACTAAATTCACATTACTTTTAAAGACTTTTAGATTTTCTAAATTCTTAATTCTATTCATTACCGCTTTGGACAGAATGATCTAAAATTATTTGTTTAAATAAAAATATTAACTCAAGAAACTAATACTAAAAACTCCTAATTAACACTGCATGCGGGCACGGTTTGCCAAGTATTTGAACGTGTAGCGGACGAATCTAGGTTTTTCGCGAGCTAATCAATTTGATAATTTACAAATATTATTGATATGAAGGAAGCTAATTTTGTAAATAAACGATTTACTAATTAATTACATATTATTCTATTCGTGATTTTCGTAAAATAAAAAATATCCATTTTATTGATAACTAGTATTTAATTATTGAATAGTAACGTGCAAATCCATTTTCAAAATGGTAAATAAGACTCTGGACGAAACTGGTAAAATTTAAGAATAGGATAAATTAAAGCGCAAGTTCCTTCAAAGCCACCGAATGAAGTTTATTGCGGAACGGAGATTACAGTCTCCCGCTTTCAACGTTCGTTCTTATTCGAATTGTGATCACGGTCTCCCGCATGCAATGTGTTAAGGTATCGTGCAATTCACTGGTGCTGATTTTGATGTTCCAAACAAAAATACGGAATAAAACCAGTTTTGAATAATAATATTTACGCATAAATGAACTAATTATAATTAATTTTCTACAATATTTTACAATTACTTTCCATAACACTTAAAAGGAGGGCGCGTTTAGGTTCTATGCTACTCCTAAATATGTAGCGATCAAACAATGGTAGGTCATACGGGTTAAGTCGTAAATTATATGGGGACGATCGCGGGCACCAATCGAACAACAGAACGTCTCAGACGAAGGGGAGAACAGTCCCCACAGCTCTGCATAGTATACTGTCTTTTCTAGAATTCTCAAACTTTTGAAATGATATGTGATTCAAATATGAATATAGTTTAATCCAAACTGTGCATTTTAACTGACGAAATTAATATATAATATTTCAATGCATGAGATTTGTTTGTTCGTGGATCACTTTAAATCTGTACGTTTTTAGATCAGACATCTCTACGATGTTAACCGACAAGACTACTGAAAACTGAGAATAACAAGGTTCTCTGGAAAAAAGGATATATCTACGGAGTTACTACACGTGGTCTATAAATGGTCTAAGTTATTAGCATACATACTATAAACACATGTTGAAAGTATTATGTTAACGTACACTGTCAAAGTAAAGAAGATATTTTATTGATTCTTAAAAAAATAATCATAAAAATATTTTCTTTTTCTCTTGAACTTAAAGATATAATTGTCTGATACAATACGTCTTAATATGAAAAACATTCGAATTAAGTATGTTGTTACTAAACTTGTGTAATCATTTTGTATACTATTTACAGACACTTTAAATATATATTATATTATGTTAAATGCATTTAAATCTATATGAGTATGATCTTTTTGCTGAACTCGTCATATGAACTGACATTTAAACCGGAGCAAATTCACTTTAGGAGGAAACTTAGGAAAAATTATAAAATACACCTGTGCAATATTTCTCAACTATCATTCAATTAATAAAAATTCTTGTTAATATTTACAATGGGTACATGTGCTACAGCAATGACATTGTCGTGTAAGTACTTCACAACATTTTGAGAAACACAGGCTCACACTGAAGAAAAGAAAGAACATAATGTTTATATACCTTTCTCTTTCCAACTAATGCAAACGCATGCGTCGCGTTCGCGTATCAACGACCTGTTTGTTGTGGTGTGTAGCTTTTAGTAACCGAGGCCGTAGTAACGGCGGGCCCGGCATAATATTTTCATTTCATGGTCATTTCGTAACATTTCAATAACCCCGCCCCAGTGTTCGTTGCTGACGTTTGTAAATAAACTCGTATGTTGGCAATGTAACCGCGATACAACAGTCATGATTACAGCACTTTGAATTGATAACGGTACTTGGATTCGATTTAAGATAGGATGAATTAACAACAAGATACCATTTGTGTTTTGAGACAGGAATCTATCCCTGGGAACAGTTTTACCGATCATTTATTTATTTATGCTGTATATACAATATAAAGGCGGATACAATGCCTAGAAGTGGTTTTATGTCAATGATCTATCATCGCAGATAATTTATTATTTGCATTGTTCTATCCAATTGTAAGATTGTTCACTTTGATTTAATATCGTACTTATCTTCAGAATGTTCTTTTCTTAACTGGGACAGAATGGGAAAATCTGAATCCATAGAAGATATCGTCTTAGGAAATTCTTTTTTGTGAAAACGATTTGCCATACACAATTTTTGATGAATCATGAATTGTCCTTACACGAGTAAATCTGGTCACTTTTAATGCGGCTGAATTAGTATCATGTAGGAATCATGTTATTGTATCAGAAGAAAAAAAATTGAACAATAAAAATTGCTCAAATTTAAAAAAATAGTTTCTCAAACGATTTGTAAATTTAATGTGGTACCTTAACAAAACTAATTATTCAATTAATGTTCAATATGATCTCCATCTTGCTGTAAGCAGGTGCAGGGTCATTTTGGAACATCTCTAGTGGCCTTAGACAAATAGGTATGCTGGATTTAAGTTATTATGAACGGTATATTTTAACTCTTGTTCGGTGTTGTATCAAGAATTATAAATTCAACCCATAAGGTATATTAAAAAATCCATCGATGTCTTATCGGTATTAGCCTTTTAAATTTACATACCTGCAAAAACTTGTCTGACATAAAGTGTTCCATATTTGAATTGCGTGTAGTACGTACGTATTGACATGAAATTCAGTTTATGGAACACTATTTGAATAATTTGTTTACGAGTAAGTACGTACTTCGATAATGATTAGGATATTACTGAATTATATTTTTCTGCTGTTGTATTTTATTAAATTTGACCAACTTAGTAGAAGTTTAAATTTCTATACCGATGCTATAAAACAATTTTAATATAGATTCGAAGCGTACTAAAAAATTATCAGTCATCTCATATTTAAGGACAACTCAAACTAACACTGCAAAATTTTTTTTGACACTAAAAAACTCAATGTTTCCTAAGATAGTTTCCCTATATCTTCTATAGATTCGGATTTCCCCATACTGTCCCAGTTAAAATACATACTGTTCCAGTTTTAAAAAATACGAAAATTGTCGCACATTTACGCGTTGTATCATAGAAAAATTGTAACTGAGAAGATATAAATGAATCGATTCTGATATAGTCTTCACAGATACATATTACGATTTCCTTTTTGAGACTGTAAGATATATTACTATAGTCATAATCATTATTATCATCACCCTTTGCGTAACTGATGTTAGGGATGTTGCGAGTATCAGTACTAATCAATCATATGATACTAATCAATGATATAATATTCACTAAGAGCGTTTTTAACAGTGATTTTCTCTATTCACTAAGAGCATTTTTAGCGGTGATTTCCTCTGGTCTCTTGAAAATTTAAATACACCATATTTATTTCATCATTTAAGCTATATACAGANACACATTTACGCGTTGTAATCATAGAAAAATTGTAACTGAGAAGATATAAATGAATCGATTCTGATATAGTCTTCACAGATACATATTACGATTTCCTTTTTGAGACTGTAAGATATATTACTATAGTCATAATCATTATTATCATCACCCTTTGCGTAACTGATGTTAGGGATGTTGCGAGTATCAGTACTAATCAATCATATGATACTAATCAATGATATAATATTCACTAAGAGCGTTTTTAACAGTGATTTTCTCTATTCACTAAGAGCATTTTTAACGGTGATTTCCTCTGGTCTCTTGAAAATTTAAATACACCATATTTATTTCATCATTTAAGCTATATACAGATCACGTAGTGTTTTTTAGTTGTTTCATCAATTGAATATTAATTAATTTCCTAAACTTTCTTAGGTTATATTGATTTTCATGTTATTATAATTTTTTGAAAGTGTTCTTAAAAGCGTTTAATTAAACTCCATAAGTACAAATAAATCTTAATAAAGAACGTATATTGTGAGTACTTAAAACTAAGTAATTACTGTGTAATACTTTTCAATGGCTTCTCAACCCTAACGGTTATATTTTTCCAGTACCATTGGCCGCGGTATATGATATGAGAATCGATTGTTTACGTAAGCAATAAAACGATGATTATGAAGAGTGTTCAAACTGCGCAGAGAGCATGTCTTCAAAGAGAAACGATAACGTAAGAATGGTATGACCTTAATGAGAGCTGTGGAAATTTGGCCGTTACTCGAACCATTTTTATGAACTAACACACTCATAGCACTAGTTTAGACAATAAAATATGGACGTGCAGTAATAAGACTGCTTTCTCAAGCATATTATGTGAGTTACATTAACTAAAATAACAATGAGCTGTTCATATTTTCTTATCCTAATAATAAGTCCGTGTTACGGGTCGCCGACACATTGTGACATAAGGCAGATATTAACCATAACCAGAAACATTTATTTGTATTTAGGAAGTCTGACCTCAAATCACCAAAACATAGCAAGGATCTTAAAATTATAGTACAAATTAATACAGGGAAATTAACTAATGTAATAGATTCATCATCAACCCGTGGAGTCCACAACTAGACATAAAAAATAAAAAAAATGAAAAAATAAAATAAAAATAAAAGGAGCTATAATCCCCACGCTTGGAAGAGGCCTTGAAAATCGCAGTAGATTTTGATTGTATAAAAAAAATAACGCTATTGGCCGTTATCCTGACACATAGCAAGTTCTTACAAAACCCACAAGAAAAAATAGAAGTGACGCTATTATTTTGGCGGCACCGCACAGCGATATATATATATATATATATATATATATATATATATATATATATATATAT
>WUAW01028354.1:0-10625 GCA_017165845.1 Thaumetopoea pityocampa | reverse complement strand
ACCCCAATGGGAAACAGGCGTGACTGTATGTATGTATGTAGTATGCACTATGGTCTCTGCCTACCCTTATGAGATATCGGCGTGAGTGTATGTATTTATGTATATACCTAAACTCGCATGCAGGTTTCCCAACGAGGTTTTCATGAAAATACATTCTAAACGTTTCTGACCACACATTTGGCTGTGATATTACGCATTTATGGTAAATTCTTTTAAGACCTTTCCGTGCAAACAACACATAAAGGCAGCCTATATGAAGGATGCATCGTAAAAATTTGTATAATTGTTAAAAACACTCGATTTCTTTCCTTTTCCCGTATCTAAGTTAATTACCTAAGTGTGTACAGGCAGCATGAACCATTAATCATTTGCGGATGATTAAATCAATGCGTCGGATAATTAAATTTCTTATTTGTTATTCCTTCCTGTTCCGCTAACTTTCTGGTTGGTTTGTAATTTCAATACGTGTTTGTGGATATGTTTAACTTACATTTCCACTTTCTAAAGTAATTAACATAATATATAGATTAACGAATAATAATCATTCGCTACTATATCAGCCCACAGATGTCCATTGCTGGACATAGGCCACCTCCAATGGTTGCCACACCGAGCACCTAAATCAATCGACTGCCCGCGATTATAATTAGGTTATTGGCCCACCTAATTCGAGAATCGACCCTTACGACCCTCAACCCCCCGATTACGCTTTCCTGCTCGGGGTCGCAACTCCAATACCGGACACCAACGACCATCTATTCTGCGAGCTATGGGCCCTACTCACTGTTAGTTCAGCTTTGCAATCCTTTGAGTTATGTCGGTGACTGTGATTTTCCTGCGAATTACCTCATAGCAGATTTTATTTCGCAGGAAAATTCCAAGCATAGCTCTGTCCATAGCCCACCGGGTGACCTTGGGCTTTTTTTTATTATACAAAACTTAAATTTGCATATATCTAATAAATTTAAATTATTGCACCTTATGGGTAAAAATCTACGTTAAATATGTGGTATGATTATTGTTATTTATTTCAAGTTACAGACTCGTTTCATATTGATTACAATACAAAATATAAATACAAATAGGTATACGAGTGTGTATTATTTAAATCAGTAGTCGAGAGAGACACCTGGAGATCAAGTAATTTTATGTTCATTTTACGAGTTCATTGTCTTTGTTACATAAACACTATTTTCAGTTTGGATGCGCCCAAAATGAACGGAACATTAAAAGATTCCGTAAAACATGGTGGTTGTAAAATATACATTTATTATTCGACTAGCTCAGGAAAAAACAATGTATTTGTGTAGTTATACAAATGAAGACTGTAAGAAAATCGATAGACAGAATATAATTTATCGAAATGGTTAAGTGTGAAATAAATATTTATTATACTACCTACCATACCATATTCTACATTACATAATATACTACCATTTACAATAGATTCGCTTTTATTTTTTATTCGTATGAAGTTCCCAAATTTATTGTAAGAATACCTGCAGATTAATGTAAATTGAAATATTAAAATTGAACTATTATTCCAGAAGAATGCATTACCAGGAGAAAATGCCTATGTCTTATCCTGGACTGGTTAATCTGTCTGCCAAGTTTCCTCCAAATCCGTTCAAACGGTTTATGCCTGATTGAGACAAACACCCATACAAAGTTTTAATTTATAATATATTAAAATTATTAAACTTATTAACTACAGAATTGTAAAGGGCCGACTAAATCGTCCTTATGTTGGTTTCATTGCTATTAAGAGCCGGGAAGCTTTAACAAGATATAAAATAGACTTTCACTTATCAAAATGGAGCTATTTATTGAACAAACAAATAATGCAGTGGCAAGCACTATCAAGTATCAAGAGATCTCTGGCAAGTCTCCATACGAATTAACCTCAATTGACAGAGCCGAGGAGGCGCTTCGCTGATTGAAGACAGCGTTCGGTACCTACCAGTAAGTGCCGTGTACTGTATCCCAGTCATTTGACTAGGTATGTTACATTTGCAACACACATTACAAAGGTCTTTTGAAAAAATCATAATTAATATGTTGTAATTTACTAGTGTACTTACACGAGTAATTTAGAACTAAATATCTTACTCACGCGCATTTTAAAAGCAAATAAACTGTATGATAAGAGATAAAAACGGGCTATCTAGTAGATATTTGGAATAGGTATTTTATCAAGTGTAATCTTTAGTGTTCTGTTCGAATGGACGAAAGGACAAGTTTAATAATAAATTTGGAAAATGTCAACAGTATGCATAATAGTAGAATACGACAAAACCAGTTTAAACAAAAATAGTGGTGCTGTGTGGCGCCGGCGTAACTAACATCGTCACTTCATATATTACCGTGAATGCTGTGATAACCAGTTAAGAGATGTACCAGGATAATAGGCAGCAATGTTATCCTAGTATTCTGTCCAAATCTACTGCGATCCCCGAGACGCCTGCCCAGCGTGACAATTAGAGTAAATCCCAAGTTCAGCAGTGGAATTTCATTAATACGACTAATGATATAGTAGCAATGATTTAATATGACTGTTCTTGAGGCACGATTTTTTAGTCGGCCTATGTAGCTTGGCTGTATGTTATGAAATAACGAAATTAAGCGACTCACCACTAAAGATGTTAAAAAAATTACGAGAATTGAATCGAGGGGCAGCTAAGTAAAAGAAAAACCTCGAAACGGCAAGTAAATATTCCAAAAACAGAGCAAAAACGATTGCAGACAAACAAGTTTAATAATAAATTTGGAACATATCACACGTTAATGTTCAAACAACTTACTGAAGGAGTCATAAAAGGTGTCAAACTATATATGTACAGGACACCAAAAATGTTGTGTACCGCTGATCACAGCATATTTAATCTTTTAAGTAATTTGAGGAAGCAGAATTTGTTATCTATGAAGTGGTTTGTGATATTTTAAGTAGAGCAGTGTACGAAGATTAGATCAAAATAAAAGCTGCAAGCGACAGTCACAGAATAGTGTAAATAGACTCCTCAACCGCCATGTAGTCCTGTGCGGTCACAAACACCATCACGATCGTCCTCTAACAAGCAATGCAAACTAGCTGCACCCTCTGCCATGGGAGGATATATGGCCTCTATAAATATTAAGCCAAATAAAAATAAAACTACCAATAATTCTAAACGTTCTTTCGAGAACACACGCAACGCTAGGATTTCCAAAAAGCGCAGCCATGTTAAAAAACACATACCTAAATTTAAACAAAATAATATTAGATTAGAATTAGAAATAAATCATAATCGTCAGGGTCGATGTAAGTATACTACGTTAGATGTTTTCAGTTAGAAATTCTGTCGACGGCGTCTTGGATAGTTTAAACTTCTGATGATACTTAATTCGAGGCTATAAACAGATAGTAATATGTGATTATAAAGAAACATGAAAGGTCTCGCATATTTACAGTATTAAATAATCTAAGAAAACGGTATATTATTTAAGTTTATTTTTTATTAGATTATAAAATTTCAGTGATATTTTAACCTGCACGATGCAACTAGGAAAAAAAAAGCAGGAGGATTTAATATCACCATAAAACACATCAAACGAAATTAGTATCAAACGTTTGACCCCAAATAAAACTAGGTATGTCGGTAAACTGCTTTTTGGTTCCCGTTTGATGTCTACATTTATCGACAGCTGGGACATTACACAACTCTTCTCAATTGACATGTTTCATGGCCTTCGTTATTACTGTATAGTTTATTGGATATAGCCTTCTGCGAGACAGATAAAATAAAGTGTTATTTTATGTGAATATAAAAATCCAGAACTAAATCCGTGTTTTATTTTATATAATAAGATATACATTTTGTATACAATTATATTACAAATCTAAATCTAATAAGTATATACTATGTACAATTATTATTTGCTGTGTGGCGCCGGCATAATAATAGCGTCACTTCATTTTGTTCCCGTGAATTTTGTGAGAACCAACTAAGGGATGTACCAGAATAATAGAACCAACTAAGGGATGTACCAGAATAATAGAACCAACTAAGGGATGTGCCAGAATAATAGAACCAGCTAAGGGATGTGTCAGAATAATAGAACCGGCTAAGGGATGTACCAGAATAATAGAACCGGCTAAGGGATGTACCAGAATAATAGAACCGGCTAAGGGATGTACCAGAATAATAGAACCAACTAAGGGATGTACCAGAATAATAGAACCAGCTAAAGGATGTGCCAGAATAATAGAACCGGCAAAGGGATGTACCAGAATAATAGAACCGGCTAAGGGATGTGCCAGAATAATAGAACCAGCTAAGGGATGTACCAGAATAATAGAACCAGCTAAAGGATGTGCCAGAATAATAGAACCAGCTAAGGGATGTACCAGAATAATGGGCAGCTGCGTTATTTTATTCATCATAATATCCCCACTACAGGGGCACGGACCTCCCCTGATCGGGAGGGGATTAGGCTGTAGTCTACCGCGCTGGCTAGTGCAGGTTGGTAGACTTCACACACCCATGCGGGCGTGCAGGTTTCCTCACGAGATTTTCCTTCTCCGTTAAATACATTGGTGTGTAAAATCCGTACATGAAATAAAAATAACACAGTGATACGGGATCGGCACCGAATCCGCGACCCTTCGATCGTGAGTTGTGTCTATAACCATTAGACCACCAATGTACCTTGTTATTTTATTATTTAAACAAAATTTATTGCGATCTCTAGACCGCTTGCCAAGCGAGGAGATTATGGCAAACCCCTCCTTTTAAGGAGGAGGCCCATACCTAGCAGTGGACTTCTACGAGCTGATGATGATGATGATGAAGTACAGTATAACGCAAATCAGTATAAAATATTTAAAACTTCGGATATAAGCATTTCAATGCGGATTTCAAATGGACATTGTACTGATTGTTATATCAGGATTCAATAAGTCTCTTACAAACGCAACGTGTAAAAAAAGGGACGCAGTTACCTGCTCCCTTACAGAACGACAATAATAGCGGCCAATTTTAAAATGTTAGTGAGTGTATAAAATCTTTTGGGTAATATGTAGAGTTGCGATTTTTATTATTCTAACTACAATCACATGTATGTTTAAAATATGAAAGATTACTCAATGATTTCCATTACATATGAAAATTAATGTAAATAGTAATTATTCATTAATCAAATAAGTAGAGCCGATATGAGAGTAACACCCGTATGTCTTGTTAACAAGACAACAAATGATAATCAAACGTGTATTGCTCATATTGCGCTCAAAAATTAATCGGAAGCACGGTGCTCAAAGATCGTAAGTACCAAAATTCGCTCAGAATACGTATAAAATAAATATGCACAGAACACATATCACACACATCACAATTTTATTCACAACACAACAGTTTTGTTTATATGATTCACAGTAAGTTGAGCGTGTGCGACGAGTGATCCGATAGGGAAACGCGCGCGTCTGCCCTCCTACGAGGCTCAGTCCACACTGGTTTGGTCGGTTTGTTAGTTGGATTGACTGATGGTACCGTGTTTGTGACCGACTACATTGAATTTAACTGAGTCACGGAACCCTAGGAACCCGGATCATCGTCCAAACCAGTAATACATGGTTTGGTCAAAAACAAGGGGATTGTTTTTAGGGTGTGGAAACGACTTTGATTGTAAACTAGAATAGTTTATAACTGACGTCGAATTAAATTATCACTAACATAAATCAAAGGATAACGACTGTTTTGCATAACTATAATTTTACCCATTTAACACGACTCCGAAAATTATGTATGATTCGGTTGGAAATTATAAAGATAGCGATATAACGGACGGGACGCAGTTATTATCTATATTTGAGCGAGGCCCTTGTTGCGCAAGCGTGGCAGTCACTTGTGAGGATTTATGGGCCATGGGCTTTATACACTTGATAACGTCTTCGCGCACGCGGCGACTACGATACAAAGGTTTTTAAATTTAACCAGAACAAACAGATCACAAAAGCCTAACCTAATCTTAAAGCCACACAGACCGACCATAATGAAGCAATAATTAGGCTGGGGTAGCTTTATGACATATGTATCTAAAAGCATATTATCTTAATAGTAATTGAAATATTGAATATTTGCTCACAAATAACATTAAGCTATCACGCTCGTAGTCTCTTTGTTTTACGCGGGCGATTACCACAAAAAGATATGGCGAGATATGCATTTCTAAGGTTGTAAAAATAACGATCCTTTCGATTAGAATGCTCGAAATTATAAAAAATATGGTTAAGAAGTTAAAAACACTTTCAACAAAAATAGCGTTGAATATGATATATGGTGTAGTTTTTGAGACACGGGATATTTTCCTTTAGATGCTATTTTGAGTAGAGCGATCGCAGGAATAACTCTGTTTTTCACAGAATCTGAGAGATTCTATGAAATACAAGGGAATTTTTACGTTCGATAATATGATTATAGAGCAAGCGCAATTTCTTTTTTAATTTATCTATTTACACACCCTACTACGGTACCCTACAATGTACATATTCAATACGCTCTTGGACATTTTGTTTTTCAAATTTTCGCTTTTGAGTCATTAGAAACTCATCTATTTCTTTTTAATTTTATATCCCTGAAATGTGTCAAAATTTAACGTCTAATGTAATATTTAACAAAATATAACGATCCTTTAATAACTTTAATTTCATTGTTTTACCATGGTTTGTGGTTGTTAGTACATTGGTTATTTTCATTTTACTAAGTCCAACAATTATGACTCAGTTAGAATGAATAATTCTCCTGTATATGGCTAGTCACGTATTCCACACGAATATAAATTTTGATCAAAGATGGCAATGAGCCAACACTGCAAGTACTGCTTAAATTTTATTATTAATCCTTTAGCGAAGTGTTAATTCCAGTTAATCGAGTTGGTTCCACGTGCGCTGTTGATGAGAACTTAATATTTAAAATTCTAATCATTCAAGAATATCGCGATTATGCGAAGGTTGACTAGTTAAATGGCTGTGTCGTAAAAACTTATAAAAGATCTACCGGTTTGAGCATTTGAAATAACGATATTCTACAATGAACATTTGCATGTTTACGTGTAAAATGTCACCGACGTATAATAAAGAATTCAATGCTAAACATAGTTACAATTTAATAATAACATTTTTATAATACATTTTAAATTAATGAACAACAAAAACATTCACAGTGTTAGTGTTCAAAGTGTTCAAACTCGAAAAACTCCAATTGTCGTCTACCCACAACAATTTAATTTTTGTTATAAAAATATTATAATGTGCAATTTTATGTAACTTTTTTACATTAAGTATGTGGGTAACTATTGTGTGTTCATTAATCAATGAACATATTTTTATTAATATTTAATAATTCAACAGAGTAGGTAGGCTAACCTACAAATTAACAGTCACATCGCAATAATTGATATGTGCGGACGGAGCGCGAGCAATCGATACATCAAATTAAATAACCATTGAAACCAATTTATTACTCATGTGTAAGTATTACATGCAGAATACAAATCAAATCAAATAATTATATGCCGTTGTAAACAGCATTTATCATCACCTTATCAACATCAGCCTTGGAAGTCCAGTGCCGGACTTTGGCTTCTTCTTAAAAAGAAGGGATTCACCATAATCTCCACGCTTGACAGGAGTGTTGAAGATCGCATTAAATTTTCAATGAATTACAGGATAATGCTGGTGTCTGTTATCCTGATACACAACACTTAGCTGATTTTCACAGCACCAACGGAAACAATTTTGCGTGAAGCCCGAACAAACAAACATCAATGTGATGATTCGGTTTGAGAAACCCTTAATTAGTCGATCTGAGTAGTTTGTTATTAAATATCTTTGATTTTTGAAAATTTGACATTTAAAAATTTTATAATAGTAAAGATTAAGACGAACTTTTAGGCAGAACATATAGTAGAGCGATACATTTGGCTGTGCATGTTAGAATAAAAGGTTTCAAAGCATTGCTTAAGCTGACTTTTCTGATTATTATCATCATCAATATATGTACGTCACATATACTGTCCCCCTGCAGGGCGCACATTTGCTCTCTGAATGAGAGGGGTTAGGCTAATTCACCACGCTGACCTAATGCGGGTTGACAGATTTCACACGACGTCGAGAATATCTCTCAGGCATATGGGCTCCCTCGGGGTTTATTTTTTTATCGTTTGAAAATAATAAAAAAAGTATGTAGTTGGTACGATATTTATTGAATTTCAGTATGTACACATTTGTCAGGTTATTTATTTTATGTAGTATATGTTTAGTTTATTTATATGTCTGTTGTACTTTATACCCTCACAAGGACTGCCGCATCTTTCAGATATCAAAGGTTCGCTGGTAGAAAACTCAATTGTGGGTTAAGCTCGCCTTTGCACATTTATTTTTAATAACCATATTTTTTGTGATTTGTACAATAAAGAATTAAAGAATTAAAAAAGTGCCGAATAATAATTAATTATTAATACGCAAATGATTTCGAAAAATCAGAAGCTCGTGCCTTTGATTTGTACTAGAGATCCAAGAAATGTCGGTGCATGATCAATTGATCACCATTAGGCTCTCCTACTAGATACTGCTCCGACTTACTGCCAGCGCGACTTTTCTATTATTTAAAACTAATTATTTGAAACAAACTATAGTGTCATAGAAATAACTTTCTGATGTTCTTCTTTTGTTTGGCTTTATTAATATCGCATTTTATTTTTCTATAAATGTACTTTCTTGGTCGATCCATATCGTGACTAAAAAATCTAAACAGGAATACTATGATCAGTGGAACAGAAATGATAATCTGAAGTTCGCGGCGTAAGAAATCGCGATTGTAATTCTAGTCTATTGGATGTTGATAGAAAAGTTTGTTTACAAGTATTTAAATTAGTCATTGTGTTTTGAGCCTAATTTATCGTAATCGCGCCGAGACATGTCTCAGTGGATGAGTAAAGCACAGTCGTTTTAAAACTACACAATGGCGGGGCAAGAACAACGTTAGACGTCTGTACTTTCGTGTTGAATTATTTATATCGGCGCTGCTTTACTGAGGCAGTAAATTAGGAGAACAAAAACTAACAACACAGAGACGCTCATTGAGAAGTTGAGTTTTTCTTCGAAATGGAGCTGCTGCGATTTTAAATACAATCGATAAAATATAGTCGTTCAGATAAAATATAGTATACTAAATTTAATTATGTGTTTGTCTTTTGTTTTCAAATTATAATTTTAAATATCGCAACTTGGCTGATGAATAGATGTTTATTTTGTACATAATTAACCTAACAGGACGTTTAGGATAGCGGCAGTTTAACCGATTTTGTATAAATCATCGATATTATAAAGGACTGCTAATTAATGTTAACGAGTCAAAAGTAAAAGCATGAAAACAAACTCCAAGGGCTTTATCAATTAACTTATGTGTATTAAGACAATCAGCGTGACGTTGTCGAGTGCTTAAGCCGTCGATGTTGTAAGTAGGTAACCGGAAGAGTGGTCAAGTATGACAGTCACCCACACCTAAACAATTATTAGTATAAACATAAAACATAAGCACGAAAATGACCATATTGGACAACAACAATATTTATTTAGCAACGTGATATTAAAGTAACTTGAAACGTAATAAATAAGTGTTATCTGGTCAACATCAACGGTCCCAAGTTCAAATCTGTCATAGGCCATATTCGCTTGTGTTTAAAGGCGCTTTATCGTGTTGGGTATAAGTCATAGACTGATCTAGATACCTACCCAAAAATGAAATAAGAATTAATTAACAATAATTAATTCTTATTTCATTTTAGTCATTACAAAATGATGTTGATTGTTATCTATATCTAAGTCACATTTTTAAGTTATCTGTTTAGTGGTTTAGCCGTGGAGAGGTTACAAACGAACACAGATGGACAAAGCACTTTCCCATTTATTAAATAGATTATTGGCTAATTATTAAAAAGTAAAAACATTTAACGAACATTTTAACGCAGTTTATTTAACTTTCAAACAACGCAAATTATAGCGGCACAGTAATGCTTACATCAATTTGTCATGTACCGAAAGTAAATCAGAGCGTATGTGTACAACGTAGTGAACAAATTTCCAGTATTATTTTGATAAAAATATATTATGTACATTAAGAAAATTTCTAAAACTGATCTACTATTTTATATTAAGTTGGTCCTAATTTTTAGTTCAAAAGTGATTGCCTATCGCAACACTCCGATAAAATTTCACGCGACTTTTAGATAGTACAGTGGTCAGCAAGCTTATTTTGCAAAGCAAATACAATTTCAATACCTGACAACAATGGATAAGATGCCAGTACCACTTGATTGATGAATATAATGCAATTAATTATGTTAATAATTATTGTAAATAAATAGTATATAATATAGGTCAGGGAGTACTAAACCTGTCCGGCAAATAGACTTAAGTATACCGGTAAGCGACCTCGGCCATCCGAGCTACTACTGTCTCTTCCTACTCCTTCCGAGATAGTAGTAGGATACTACTATCTCGGAAGGAGTCCCCTATAGTCATCATCATCATCATTTCAGCCAGTCGCTGTCCACTGCTGAACATAGGCCTCTCCAATCGAATTCCAGCG
>WUAW01028351.1:6982-19249 GCA_017165845.1 Thaumetopoea pityocampa | reverse complement strand
AAACAAAGGTACAGACGAACAAATACATGGGCATGCTGAATCAGAAACACATGGGCATGAGGGTTTCGATAAAGTACTATTGAATTTAAAAGCCGCTAAAATAAATTATTTCAATTATCATTTTGATTTAATTTAAAACCTCAAAATGCCAAAAACGAGGCACAATCTGTAGAAATTAATAGAAATGTGAAAGTGCGTTTGTTTATCTGTCTCATCGTCTGCTATGAATACTTCATAGAAATCGAACTAATAATAATTCCTAGTAAGAAAAATATACACGTGAAAGATTTTTTAAATTAATTCAATGACATGTAGTAACAATTTTAGTTATACATGGGAAAGATTTTTTAAATTAATGACATGAAAATTCATGTCCCTTTGACTCACTATTACATATTGGCTAAGCAAATTGTTTTGAAATTTAACAAATGTGTAGATATAATACCAAGGATTGATACAGACTATAAATCTTTATCACCACCATTACAAAGTTATAGCCGTGGAAGCTGCGCGTTTCAACTAGTTGTCAAATAAATCTTCACATTTAAGCCAGACAGAGATGGTTCGTGCAATTTATTTCGGCCAAAGCTACCCAGCAACTTTGAACATTTGCATATTTTCATCATATTTACCGTGGTCACTAAGCGAATTAACATTACTTAATGATTTTATTATGTTTGCAGAGGACCGCGGCTCCCAGATTTTACATACTAATAAAATATTAAAACCTTGTCAAAATTAGTTTTATGACTTTCTTTAAGTAACTAAGACGAAGCGATAGCTTAGTTGTATAACCATGCACCGAGAAGTCTTAGATCTCGAGTTTGAACGAAGGCACGTGCCTGAAAGTTTTTGAAATCATATGCGTACAGATAATTCGGCTTGGATACTTTTTAAATGCGTTTTCTGGGATAATAAGGAATTTTTAATATTCTAACTTTTCACTCGGTATAAAAATACTAACAATACTTCGAACCAAACATTTTTATAGTGCATCATCTTTTCAATTAGCGTGCACAAACGCACAGACAAACAGACAAAATTTCTAAAAACTATATTTTTGGCTCCGGTAACATAACTACAACTTGTATGGATGGTTTTTTTTGAACATATATTTATTGTATAGATACGGCTCGTTTACGATTTTCTTATACGTACAGATGTGTTCCTTGTGTTAATATAAACTTGCGGTCATCGTTTTAAGAAAAACAATCAACAATAGTTTTAGCTAAATCGACCGAAGCGCGTTTCTAGAATATCGCATATTATTTCAATTAATTTTAGTGTTTGTAGACCGATTGGAACCACACAGACACTAAATGTTACAGGAAGCTTTCCAAAATGCAACAGTGAAAACCGTATTCAAATCGATTCAGCCGTTTCTGAGATTAGCGTGCACAAACGCACATGCAAACAGACAAAATTTCTAAAAACTATATTTTTGGCTACGGTAACATAACTATAACCTGTATGGATGATTTTTTGAAAAAATATTCATTGTACAGACACGGCTCGTTTATGATTATATTATATGTATAGATGAATAGGTAAGTAGGTGCTATATGCCTGATAGGCTACGGCCTAATGAATAGGGGATAGGGGAGGTCCGTGCCCCTGTAGCGGGAACGGATATGGACTGGGGATGAATATACTTTTAATAACTGTTGTATGGCGTCGGCATAATAATACCATCAGTCCATCTCTTAAGATTAGCTAAGGAATGAACCAGAATAATGGGCAACAGCGATATCTTGTTATTCAATCAAATCCACTGTAATCTTCAAGACAACTGTCAAGCGTGGGGATTATGGCAATTATCGCCTTTTTAAGGAGTAGATCCAGGTTGAGCAGTGTATTCACATGGGCTGACGATCATGATGATGGTCAGGTATTTTAATGAATACGGTTTTCTGGAAAGTGTTTGATGTTCTGCTGTCATATCACAAATTTAAGTAACTGATTTATTTTTACTAGGCTGTATTTTAGATAAAAATGTACAAAAAGATACCCCATTTTACTTACACTTTTATCGGTTAAGAATGCTACGTATTTGACCTTTTTAAAAGGTATATTATTTAGTCAAGAAAAGTTTTCCTTCCGACACTTTCCTTAAGTGATGAAACTGTATGTAAAGATATATGAATATGGATGAGGCCAAAGATGTATGTTACAATGTAGTGTATAGTAAAGTGTATTCCCATGGCATTTTCGTGTGACTTTATGTTTCTATTTACAGTAACCTTTTAAACTTAGACCAAGTTTTGAATAGAAACTTTTTTATAACTAAGCACACAAATTTAGTTTAGAGAAATTGCTTTCAGCTTAGAGAGAAGGGTGCGTAAGTCAACGTTAAGCGTAAATTTTAATAATTAATTTTGTTTTAAATTTACCCATTTGCCTTCGAATATGTACAATTTTATACAGATACTCTGGCAAAAAGGACTGGGACTAATGACGTGAGACATAATAAAAAAAAGACATAGGGTTATATCTAATTAACTAATATCTTGCTTATATCCAAATCCTAGCAATTAAGACTAATATTTACTAGATTACATATGCAGAGGATTTTCTTTATAACTTACTATAAAATTTAAAAGAACCAAAGAAAAGATACATTTAAACGATTTTCATTTACTCATTGTGTATACAACTGTATATTAGTATATTAGTATATTCTGTGTCTGTATCTATATGTCTTGTATAGCACCGGCATATAAAGGCGTCACTTCATATCTTCCCGTGGTTGCTATGAGAACCAGCTAAGGGTTGTACCGAGATAATAGGCAGCAGCATTATCCTGTTATTATTTAATAAGCGTCTTAGAAATCACAGTAGATTTCCATTTGAAAATCTACTGTGATTTCTAAGACGCTTGCCAAGCATTAAGGTTATAGTAAATCACTCCTTTTTAAGAAGCAAGCCCCTGTCCAGCAGTGGACCTTCACGAGCTGATGATGTCGCTCACCTTCGCTCGCGCATCATGCAAAAACTCTATAACGATTTCGATATTGATTTTATTCCTTAAACATTTGGTCTAAGCATAGAACAAACTTAATACCTGCTATTGTTGCAAGGCATGTGCCTGTGTGGCGCATTCTGAAGGCTAATTGCCATTTGATATCATCTCCACGCGCCATATTCTTGTAGAAGGAATAATCTACTTCATTGCAAACATCATTATTATTATTATCATCATCATTATCATCACCGTTATCGTCACCATTATTATAATCACCGTCATCACTACCACCTTTACCGCAACCATCATCATAATCATCATCACCATCACCACAACTATCACCATAATCGACGGCGTTATTGCATCACCACCATAATTCCCGTCGTCACCTCCATCATCATAACTACCACCACCACCACCACCAACATCATCATCATTACCGTCATCTCAACCGTCACCACCAATATCATCATCATTACCATCATTACCGTCATCCTCATCGTTATTATCATCATCACCATCAACCCATCTACTAACCCACCGCAGGTTGCGGTTCTCCTTCCAGTATGAGAGAGGTTAAGCTATAGTTCACCACGTTAATGTAATTGCACATAGCCGAGAAAATTTCTCAAGCATGCAGGCTTTCTCACGATGTTTCCCTTCACTGATTAAGGTAAGTGATAATTAATTATTAATACGTATAATATTTGATTTTGAAAAGTTACAAATGGGTGCCTTGTGTTTGAACTCGAGATTTAAGACTTGGCATGAATGGTAACACCGCTAGACCATTATTGCCTCCCTTTAATGTTTTGGGGTAATTACACCCTTAATTTGAAACGCCAATCCCAATCAGGTTAATTACACCCTCTGGGTGATTTTATATACGTCTACAAATGATTATATATCCTTCCGCAGGCAGTCGAAGTTCAGTTTTATATCCCTTTACATTAGATTTCATATCTCTCTTCCGTTGATTTTACAGTGGGAACTAATTGTAATGGGTAGATTTGGAAATAATCGAAAATCACTTAATACTTGTTTCAAAAAGGTCAAATTTGTAGCACCCTTAATTGACGAATTGTGTGGAGAGAACATGTGTGTCATGATCATGATCTGTGGTGAACTATGGTCTCTGTCCACCGTTAAGGGATACCGGCATAAGTGTATGTATGTACTTATATGCCAGCAGTAAATTATCTAATATTTTAATTATAGAATAAGTATCATTTTTGCATATCTTTAGTCCGTGTGTTCCGAGATCGCGTCTAAATTGATTAATTAATTTTGAAGTGTCGAAACGAAACTGACATCACCAAAATTGCAGCTATCTCGTTTTGGCGTTTGACATTAGAAATAAAAATAGGGAGAGACTAAATTTATTTAAGTTCTGTTACCTCAGAATTACCAGGATTACAAGCCTTTTTTGTTTGTAAAATTCTAAGTCACAAGTTATTTTGGCGCAACAATGTCTAAGTTTACGACCACCCACATGCAGCAGGTGTAATAAAATCTGTGTCTCTACTGCACTTTACAGGGCAGCACTTATGTAAGGCATCTGTGATTTAATAGCAATAATAAAACCAAAATAGCAACTACGTTGTTCTAACATGGGAATGTTGGTGTACTCCTATTATTTACTGAATACTTATAGCGACAATCAATCTCTTCTCTTAATACCCCGCAAATCCTAATTGGTGAATTTATTCCTTTTTCACGAATTCTCTTCACTAATAAAGCCCGTTGTATAGTGTTTATGTAAGATTTATTTATAATTATACTTATACATAAATACTAGGACAGAGAATACTTAGTGGTTTAGCCTGTCCAGCAAAAATAAATTTAAGTATACGGGTAAGCGACCCTGGCGCCCCGAGCTACTACTGTCTATTCTTACTCCCTCCGAGATAGTGGTATCCTATATCCTATAGTCCTTTTCCTAAATTCCATATTCCCTGCTCAATACATCTTAAATACCTCATTGTCTTTCCTTTCCTCTCCATTAAGCCGTGGAAACGCAATGAGGAACGTTAACACTTTTGAACCTTATAAGATGGCGACGTCGTGGTTCGCAACCCGACATGTGTCGTTGCCCGCCGGGGCGAAATGTGGGCTGCGGATAGCCACTTTACTACATTAAGCGATCATTTTTCTGATACACTGATCTAGCGCCAAATTAGAATTATTTGTGTTTTGGATATTAGACAACAATATATTTACTTATACAGATGAATGCTAATAAATGTAAGCATCTATGACTCGGGCATAAATATTCGTGCGCATCACGCAAAGTTTCTGTCTACCGGGATTCAAACACGTGATCAGTTGGCAGAGAAAGCAGGGTCACTATCACTGAACTATTCACTCGTCAACATGAAACTTGGCACATCAAAATGATTTTTATGCTATCCATTTCGCTTACTCCATACTAAAATATTGATATACATATTAGAACACGGAGGATAATTTTAATAAAATTCGCCACTAGATGGTGGGCAACACGCAGACGGAGCCACATGCGATTGCTGTTGCAGTGCAATAATTTTTTAACTATAATGTTCATCTACATTTAAATTATTGATAAGCTGATTTTTTTATATTACCGCACTGTTATGTTTACCGATGAATTAATAATGATTGATCAGTGATCATATTCATTTCTCTTCTAAAGAGTATGCTGAATGTACTCAAAATTTGTAACAGTCTTGCTGCTTTCGTTTATTTCATCTTACATGATTTTATTTGAATGAATACTGCAATATATAATCCCCTTTTGCATAACAATCAAATAGTATATATAATATGGTCCTTTTCCTCCTAGCATCGTATTTTGAATTTTATTTTTTTCTCTTAGTGCCTCGTGTAGCTTTGAACTTAAAGGTCAGTGGAGGAGGATCGGATCATCACCGAGGGTGTAATCCTTTTCATCGCTTTACTTCAACTCAACTCCATTCATTAGTGCAATTTTCCGCCGATTATAATAATTTTGAGACTGTAAGTAGAAAATATAAATTTTACAAAAATTACAGTAAACATTATTTGACTATGGAATTAACGATCCTTTGTCAACTTTACGAAATAACAGAAATCTGTACTTAAGTAAAACTTCCATCCGTTTTAATTCTTCGTAAAACTTAACTTGTTTCGTACTTAACGAAACCGGGGCCAAAAGTTTAATCAATTCCATGACTGTTAAAACTGACAAGTGACGACGCTGAGTCATTTTGTAATATCTATCTTAATTTTTTTAGACATTTGCGGACATACTTTAGCCTTATCCGTCTTGTCAAGTGTTTTTCATTCCAAAATATAAACAAAACGAAAAACAAATATCAAAAATTTGGGTAAATATATATTCTTTTTTATTTTCAAATACTAGGTGTAATGAATAGTTACTGACAATAACTTTATAAGGATCCTTTGCAATCTTCCTAAAAATCCTTAAGAAGAATGTAGATCTACATAGATAAAAACTACTATAACTTGGTAATGGTGATGGCTAATAATAATTAACGCTTAACTCCATTCTTGGTATTACTCGTATATCAAATTTTCTGCCGATACTATCGGCTCAGCCGTGATGGCTTGAAAAGCACCGTAACAAAGTTATATTTCAGATAAAGCCAAAGCTTCATGAACTTCGCCTTCAGGATTTTTAAATGAAATAGATAACTTTGAAGTTAAAACATCTGAAATCTTAGCTCATACCAAAAGAATATTACTATGTATATTATATTTGCGAATCATTATAGTAGAATATCTGTGTGGTCTGTGGCGCCTACGTCCGTTTGATGCTGATAAAGTATTATTATTATTTTATGTGTCAATTGCAATTGGCAAAAATTATATTTATGTATGATTAATTTTAAATTCATTTCTCATTTTTAAATAAAAAAAAGAAATGTTCTCAAGGCATCACGGGAAGAAATGGAATGACGTTATAATTATGCCACATAGTAAGTCAACCTGACCAAGTCGGCATAATGTTAGAGTAAAGACAGTAATACAGCTTACAAACTTACGTAATCCTGTAGTGTCTCTACAGTAAACAATGACATAGATTTTATAAGAAAAATAATCTAAATATCTCACGCGAATACGGAAGAAATCGATTCAAACAAAACGCAGCACGGCGTATCACGTATCATAATATATAAGCAAAATATAAATCGTGACTGGAGAAAATGTCGGCGTTTGCAGTTCGGGCATGTTCCAGTGTAAAAACACCGCAGCGCGCCCGATGTACTGCCGGTTTAGTGCCAAACCAGTGCTGCAGTCGCGTATTTTATGGAGCCGACAGATGGCGCAAGTGGCGATGGCATCGACTGTGAGAAATTTAGAAGTTGCAACTTTAAAGCTCCTTTATTTTTATTTTGTTCCCGACGGCAGGTTTGTTCTGTAATAATTAAATTAAACCATATTTTCGCGTTAAAGCTACGAGTTGTAGTTAGATTCTTATTTTTATCTTTCGTCATCAGCATGAACCCGAAGTCAACTACTGCTAGAGATAAGCGCATTATTGGCCGCTATAATGAACGGGTTTCGAGTTTTAGCATCAAACGTTTACAGTTAATTCTTTCTAGGTCATTGATCCATTGTTGGAAGCCAAAACACACTGCGCGTTCCGATCGACTTTAATATGGTAAAATACTGAATATCATAAGAATTTCTACGTAAATTTTCTAATATTTATGTTGTCTGAAATTTATAACAAAAACCTCGAGACTTTTCTTGAAAATTTTCCAAAAAACAAAAGGAAATCTCCCGAAATTCCTAAAAAATAAACAATACAGTCAAAGCTCTCTGCGGTCTTTTTGTTATGCGATTTTATTTTTGTACGATTTGCTTTTTTCGATTTATCTGTTATATGTTGTAAAATATTTTTTGTAATATGTACTTATGAAATGTCTGAATATATTTTTGTGTGTGGTTTTTTATACAGTCCTAATCTCCGCACAAAAACACATCATCATCATCATCATCATTTCAGTCCGTCGCTGTCCACTGCTGAACATAGGCCTCTCCAATCGAATTCCAGCGCGACCGGTCCGTAGCCACCTGCATCCAACGAGACCCAGCTATCTTCACCAGGTCGTCGGTCCATCTCGTAGGTGGCCGTCCCACACTGCGCTTGCTAGTACGTGGTCTCCATTCAAGAACACGTTTGACTGTAATTCTCACAATATCTCTATCCTTACTAAGCTCCTCGTGGCGAGAGCATACTGCATCAGGTGCGCCTCCAGAGCGGAGTCGGGGCGCCAGACTCCTCGCACAAGACGACGCTTGTGCGAACAGCCAAGCATGCCCAAATCGTGGGTGTATACTAGCGAATCCCTACGATCTGGCACAAGGGTCTAGATCAGAGGTTCCCAGACTTTTTTCTCATAGACAACTTTTAAAATTTAGCTGGTTCCGGTGGACCTCCTGCACGTCGTTTCTACCATATTTCCAAAACTCGACAAAAAATGTGAAAATTAGACCTAACTATAGAAATTTGCGTACGCCAAGGTCGCCCCGTCGAGTCTCCCGTGTACCCCTGGGGGTCCACCTGGACTACTTTGGGAATTAAGGGTATAGTTTTAGTGGATGCAAATTTCACATAATGTTCACATTTCTGCGAGTAAACAAATCCTTACTAAGCTCAACGATATAACAAAAAATCTCATCTTCTAACATTCTTGCTTTCCCATATCACATGCAAAAATAACACAACTCTGTTAGTTTTACACTTTTAAAATTCGCAGGGTACCTGCTGCACGCTATGCGGGTAGAGTTGACCGCGGGGGTAGTTTCATACGAGTACAACTACCCTCGAACGACAATATCACCGGATTTGTTAATGCATTATTATTTACATACATACATACACTCACGCCGATATCCCTTAAGGGTAAGCAGAAACCATAGTATATACTACATACATACATACAGTCACGCCTCTTTCCCATTAGGGTAGGCAGAGCCCGCTTCTTTCCACCTGCTACAATCGTTTAATGTAGCAAAGTGGCTATCTGCAACCCACATTTCGCCTCCGCGGGAAACGAGACGTGTCGCGTGGCGAACCACGACGCCGCCATTTTATAAGGTTCAAAAGTTCCTCATTACGTTCCCACGGCTTAATGGAGAGGAAAGGAATTATTAATTATTATTTTACGTAACTTATTTTTATATAAATNGTGCAACCCACATTTCGCCTCCGCGGGAAACGAGACGTGTCGCGTGGCGAACCACGACGCCGCCATTTTATAAGGTTCAAAAGTTCCTCATTGCGTTCCCACGGCTTAATGGAGAGGAAAGGAATTATTAATTATTATTTTACGTAACTTATTTTTATATAAATATTTAATATAAGTACATGTTAAGTTTTATATAATTATTTTAAAAATGTAACCAATTTATTTTTAAATATAATGACGAATGTCTCGGAGACTGGGACGATTTAAAAATTCTGTAAATAAATAGTTATTTATATTAAAATGAATACATAATTAATAACCTCAGGGAAGAGCAGTATCCAACAGTGAATGTCTTCCGGCTGATAATAGATATTTATATTTTAGTTTATGTTTTTTAACATTCTATAAAAAAATTCTTAAAAATATCCTCTTCTGGAAACGAATATTCACTTTAGAATTCCAGATTGAATGATTTTGTTTTGTATACTATTAATCCACGTCTAATGTATTCTTCAATGTACTTTTATTGCCTTTTTGGTAACCTTTATCACTTTTTTAAATTACAAAATACAGACTGAAGAATCACTTGATTTAGAACACACGCTAAACCTGTTTTTTTGCTGTTCTATTTTGCTATTTGATGTAATTTTCGATAAGGTTAAGCCTTTACATGCATACTTATTATTTTATCAATATCGCCCTATTGTTATTCAATATTACTTTTAAAAATATTCAAATCTGAATAAGATTTGAATATTTTCAAATCTATTTATTATTTTAATATTACTCATAAGTCTCACAAAACTAAAATACTGTTTCAAACGTACACCAGTGCATACGTGTACAGCTCAATACAGTCCTTTCAGAGCATTCGCTTTGACATCACTTTAGCCAGCCAGATGGTGCTCCGGACGTGAGATGTCGGCTTACATTAATTATATTGGGGACAGTTGCTGGCTTGCAGTATCTGGTTAAATTTAGGCTTCGTGCCTAATAATAGATAGGCGTGGTAGGACGGTCTTACCTAATACGTGATTTGAATTATTATTCGGGAATATAATGTAATATGGTGTATGTTGTTCATGTATAAGTTTAATTCCAGTTATTTGAAAACAGGCGACGTGATTGTTTCTATAGAAGAATAAATTTATCAATATACGATTCATATTTACCGAATAATTATTTATCTTTCATCTGAATACGGTCTTCCTAACTAACATTATAAATGCGAATGTTAGTTTGATTATTTATTTGTTACGATTTAACTACTCAACCAAAAATCATGAAATTTTATACACATATTATCAGCGGTAATAGTTTTATATGGTCATTCGACATCAACGCGAATGAAGCCGCATGTAAAAGCTAGTATTATATATATTTAACCTTTTTGGACGTTTGTATAGATGCTATTTTGTCCTTTTAATAGTTTAATTGACAAAATAGAAAAAAATCTAACATTTTCACTAAAACTAACGATATATGTATATGTCACATCAAACATTGTTTGATGGTTTAAATCCTTATTCTAAAAAAAAACAATTAAAAACGCATTATGAGAATGACGATGAATAAAGCTAATGAAACTAGCTGCTTTTTTGAATGGTCATGACGTTTTGTAATCTATGCTTGCCTCTGGTACTATATTTACCCTCCAAAACAGAGAAGTGAAAGTACAAGAAGCGGTTTTTTCAGTGTTCACGTTTTGGTTAGTGTGAATAAGAGATGGACCAATGTCTTTTCTTTTCATATTCCAATTCCAATCTTTATTAAATGGTAATACTGTGTTATTAATTGACTTTAATAACTACATTTTTTTTCATATATTTTACACAAAAGCACTAAATAATGATATTTACATATGAAAATTTATGTCGTACATCATTATGTTGTCGCCGATGGTGCCACCTACAGTATATTTTAAGAACTAAATAAATATTACATAAAATAGATTATTTAGTTGTTGCTGATTTGATTTGTAGTACCTAATTTTAATTGCGGCAGCTGGCTTAAGACCAGAAACCAATCACAGGCCATCAGTCCGCCATCTTTAAGAAGCTGTAGAGAGAGAAAGTATATGTATACATATAGGTGGATGGTGCTAGGACAGCGAGTCATTCGTGTTTGAATATTCAGTGCGAAAATGCTGTAAAACGGAGTTATTGTATTAATATAAAATAATATAGTGATTATATAAGTGATGTAGTGTTTGTTGAAATAAAAATTTTAAAAGTATAACAAAGAAAGTTTTTATATATTTCAATATAAACATAAAATTCATGTACAAAATGGAACTATTATATAAATTTAATAACTAGTTCTGAACGACACGACCAAGGAAAACATGACCAGCAGAATATCAGCGTCGAGTATACTGCTTGGCATCATGCTGAGCCGGGCTCCCATTTAGTACAGTTTTTTTTTTCACTTTTTTCTGTATCTTTATTTTAGCTGTATTAAATAAACTTTTCTAACTTTCTAACCTGTTGACAGAGAACGAAAATCAAGGATTATGACGACATTACTTCCATGATTACTCAATTGTAACGGTCTTTCTTTCCAGTCTTTCTTTCTTTGTTATACTTTTAAGTAATATCGTCATAATCCTTGATTTTATCTCAATGATATTATGATTCCCGTATTGCAGTGTAAATTTAATGTAGATAATTTTAAATTAACCGTTGCAATTTATTGCAGGCACTTAAAATAATGGGACTTAAAATAGGACTAAATGGCACTTGTCGTAGCAGAGAACGTGAGCTCTACACATACTGATAACAACAAACCCTAACTTAGGTAAAGACCTAAGACTTTGATGTAGAAGTTGCAATAATGGCACAGAAATTACAAACCATTACCTTACAAATATCTATGGCTTTTTTTCTGAACCCAGATACTAAATAAAACCCATCCACTTGAAGGTCAATGACTAAGACTACGAGAAGAACTTTGTTTCGCACAATAAATAAAAAGCCAACTTCAGGATAATGCATTGGAATATAAAGTGAAACTGAAGTTGCCCTCCATTACGGCGACCAACTCTTTCTGCGAGACATTTCATTTGTCGAACGTGACCAAGATTTGTTCAGTGTTAACGCACCAGTGCAGTTGAATCCAAAGCCAATGAAG
>WUAW01028337.1:11155-23579 GCA_017165845.1 Thaumetopoea pityocampa | reverse complement strand
AGATAGTAGTATCCTATAGCCTATAATCCTATTCCAAAATTCCATATTCCTTGCTCAATACACCTTTCCTAACTCATCCTTCTCTCAAGCTGCGGGAATCCAATGAGGAACTTTAACATTTTTAACCTTATAAAATGGCGGCGTCGTAGTTCGCCACCCGACACGTCTCTTTGCCCGCGGGGACGAAATGTGAGCTGCGGATAACCACTCTGCTACATTGAACGATCGTAGCAGGTTGAAAGAAGTGGTCTCTGCCATTGGAGTACCAATGTAAAAGAGGTGTGACAGTATGTATGTATATAGTATATACTATGGTCTCTGCCTACCCTTATGGGATATCGGCGAGAGTGTATGTATGTACGTCATTTTAAATGTAAACTTTTAAAATCATTTTAAATTTTAAAATTATCGTCGCACCCCTGTCAGTCGAAAGGGTCACACAATGGTTACATACGTAATTATTGTAGACATTGTTATACAAAACGCATCAGTCAGTCAACGTAAATTAATATTAATTAGGTAACGTTACCTTCTCAGTATTAAAATGAAACGCTGAAGACTGACCGGCGCTGTCGGCACCGGCATGTTTCCTGTACGTTACGAACTCAAATTCTGAGCTTTTCCTCTTTAATCCATCGAGTATTACAAGATTTATGAATGACTTTGATCGCCGTCTGTGGGTTAATCAATGTTCATTAATCAATAGGGACAGTATCCGGTACAATAATAATAATAATAATCTGGACTTTTCATACATCATCACCATTATCATTCCCAGTCCATATCGTCGCCACTACAGGGGCACAGACCTCCCCTGATCAGGGGGGGATTAGGCCGTAGTCTACCGCGCTGGTTTGGTGCGGGTTGGTAGACTTTACACACCCATGCGGGCATGCAGGTTCCCTCATGAAGTTTTCCTTCTCCGTTAAGTACATTATTGGTGTCTACAATGTTGACCGTACATGAATTACAAATGATAACTAAGTGGTACGGGACCGGGATTCGAACCCACGACCCTTCGATCGTAAGCCGTGTCTAAAACCACTACACCACCAATGCACCATTTCATAC
Organism: Thaumetopoea pityocampa; assembly: GCA_017165845.1. Classification (NCBI taxonomy): domain Eukaryota; kingdom Metazoa; phylum Arthropoda; class Insecta; order Lepidoptera; family Notodontidae; genus Thaumetopoea; species Thaumetopoea pityocampa. The sequence continues at coordinate 22,508 of WUAW01028337.1, read as the reverse complement.
ACATTTATCTAATTCCAAATTAGGATTCCCTGTATCTTGGGTACTAAACAACGATGTGCATACTTATATAGATAAATACTATACATAAATAGATAAATACATCCATGACTCTCATACAAATATTTCTGCTTATCGCACAAAGTTTGCCCTTACTGAGTTCAAACCCGGAGCTGATTGGCACAGAAAGTAGGATCACTACCTACTGTACTAATCAGCCGTTAAATTTAGAATATTTTATATAGATGCCTCGCGTAATTTATAACATAAATTATTGTTTCAATTTTTTTAAGAATCATTTTATGTAATAAACATCTGGGCATTGTTGGCAGAAAAGATTCATTTGCACCTTTCCACGACATAATTTAAACTGTACCAATTCCCGTGCTTATGATGATATGAGCACGGGAATTGGTACAGTTAATTATGGCAACAATGATGGCATTGATATCATAATCAGTCGGTGGAAATCCACTGTTGGATACGGAACTCCTCATTAAAAAGGAGGGATTGCCAGACGTTTTGAAGGTCGCGGGAAATTTTGATTGAATACCAGGATAACGCTGCTGCCCGTTATCCTGGTACAGCCCTTAGCCGGTTCACACAGCACCCGCGGGAAGATTATGTTGGCGCCACACACACACGACGGGTGTATATATGTATATATATATATATATATATACCTTTGTAGTAATAAAAAAAATACTCACTTCATATCTGGTCGAACTTTTTACATAAAAACAAATTTCAATATTAACATGGATAGTATAAAATATAAACAGATGCTAGCACTGACTATTGTACATCATAATATATTAAAAAACGAATTTACTTTTCAAAATGCATGAACACGAAATCGTAAGTAAACCAATCAATTATATAAACTGATAATTATGCAGCGTATCAAAATAAATCTTATCAAACTGATTTGTTTACCATAATATTCTGATATTTTTTTCTTTAAGATTAAGAAATATCATACAATGAACAACATTAAATGTAAATACTCACATATTATCAAGGAGTATTTAGCCTTTTAGCCTGTCCGAAAAATAGACTTGAGTGTACGGGTAAGCGACCCCGGCCCCCGAGCTACTACTGTCTCTTCTTACTCCTTCCGAGATAGTAGTATCCTNNNNGTCCTTTTCCTAAATTCGATATTCCTTGTTCAAAACACCTTTCCTACCTCATTCTCTTTCCTTTCCTCTCCACTAAGCCGTGGGAACGCAATGAGGAACTTTAACACTTTTGAACCTTATAAAATGGCAGCATGGTGGTTCGCCACCCGACACGTCTCGTTGTCCACGGGGACGAAACGTGGGCTGCGAATAGTCACTTTGCAACATTAAACAATCGTAGCAGGTGAAAAGAAGTGGTCTACCCTGATGGGAAAGAGGCGCGACTGTAATGTACTATGGTCTTTGTCTACCCTTATAGGATATCGGTGTGAAGGTATGTACATATGTATGTATGCACATATCGTCATCACCGTCATCACCACCATCACAATCACCAACTTGAGTACATCCACTGCTGTCTACAGGCGTCTCAATTAGAAAGCCACAAAACAATGTGTCATAGGGAATTTTTGAACACATAATTTAGTTACAATATGTAGATCAAAACAGATAGGCTTAAGTGTAAATTTTGTAAGAAGAATCCTTATGAACCTTAGTAATAATACCCTAAGAGCGGTTAAAGCAGATAAGTAAGAAAAATACAATTAAATAACATTTCTTTATTTAAAAGATTTTCATACCGGTAGTAAAATCGAGAAGAAATTTCTATCTTTTATATTCGATATGTTGACTACTATAACACCTTCCATCATGACTGCAGTAACCTTACCACTCACAGTAACTCTTTTATCAAACATTATTGTATCGCCATAAAGAAAATAAATAGTACTGCATTTCTTTTTATCGCCACGACCATCCAAGACAATTTATCGCCACGATGAAAAACAATTACTGCTGCTTTTTTCCGCGATGGTATGATATCAAACATTATTGTACCGCCATAATAAAATATAATTACTACTGCAAATATTTTTTTCTGAGATGATACGACATTAAACATGATTGTATCGCCATAATAAAAAATTATATGATATTATAACTGCCGCATATTTTTCTAAGATGTTACGACATGGGAGGTATTACTGGAATTTCTTGATGATGTTGATTGTGTCAATAAAGCTGTAGACCCTTGATCTAGCAGATGGGGCTCTGGGACAGATATCTCTCTCCAATCTTTCTGCAAAAATAAAATGAGGTGCATCCAATTTCCTTCTGATTCTTATTGATTATTAGTTTGCATTCAGAATAGTGATCGTTATAAAAGTATCTAATAAAAGACATTAAAATGACATCAATGAATTTGACTTTAAAAATAAAGTCAAAGATACATAATAAGTAACATCATCATCAACGAGCCGAATTTAATCCTTATTATTATAAATACGGAAATTTATGTCTATCTGTCCATTTATTACTTATCGGTAGCTAAAATGCAAAATCATTTCTATTCATGTTTGAATCAATTGTAAATATGAATCTAATGAGAAAATAAGCTATGAATTTATCAGTGGGGATATTTTTCAATTAGTAGTCTGTTAGATTCTTACCAATAGCTCGTTGTCGGGAATCCTTGAAATGAAATCTAGTAGATCATTGTTCAAGACACGCTCAGGATTCATCTGCTTTCTCAGGAACTTGTAAATACCTGAATAAATATACAATATTTTTTACATCTGTCGTATTTTCGGGACAAAATCGGAATGGGAATCTACGCGGATTCAATATTCTTCTAATAGGGTCGCAGAACGAAAGAGCAGCATAATTTACGGTCTGTAGGTTACCTGTCCCTTATCATCATCATCATCAGCCTAATGTTATCAGTCCATTGCTGAGCACAGGCCTCTCCTATAAACTCAACAGGCATCTTGGATATCACAGTTCATATTCATTGGAAGTCAAGACATAAAACTCGCGGGATGAGATGCAGTGATTAATTGAAGTATTATGCCAGCACTATATAATTGTACAATAACTGTATTTATTTGTGTTTATTTCTCTCTTAGAATGCAATCACTCACATTATTATGCCTTAATTTGAATTATTTTTTTTATCATTTAGTTAGGTCTCCCAAATTCGTGTTTGTCCTAAATTGGCGGACAGTCAGTATGACGGTCCGATAGGAGCGTTCAACATCAGACTTGATCCTTGACGTTCCTTCCCTATCGGATCAGACTGTGTCCCGGAGTGGTAGGGCGTAGGCGATGAGTCTAGATATCATCAACGCCTTCAATTCGATGCCTTGTGACGCAATTAGCAGCGCTTCAACGCTATAGCTACTTCCACGACAGATCAGGACGGAACGGTATTTTACATTAAAGGGAGAATATTGTCTATCGCACGATCCTACTCATCGATTTTCCCCGGTTTAAACGTTGTTTACTGTGTAAATGACATGTTGTTGTTTGGGACACCTTTACGAGGACTACTGAGCCCGCCAAGCTCAAGGCAGAGATCATGATCACCGCCGTAATCTACAACATAGGCCTTTGAAAAGCATTTCGGACACCTGGACCCCGGCTCGANTCCTATCGGATCAGACTGTGTCCCGGAGTGGTAGGGCGTAGGCGATGAGTCTAGATATCATCAACGCCTTCAATTCGATGCCTTGTGACGCAATTAGCAGCGCTTCAACGCTATAGCTACTTCCACGACAGATCAGGACGGAACGGTATTTTACATTAAAGGGAGAATATTGTCTATCGCACGATCCTACTCATCGATTTTCCCCGGTTTAAACGTTGTTTACTGTGTAAATGACATGTTGTTGTTTGGGACACCTTTACGAGGACTACTGAGCCCGCCAAGCTCAAGGCAGAAATCATGATCACCGCCGTAATCTACAACATAGGCCTTTGAAAAGCATTTCGGACACCTGGACCCCGGCTCGAAAGGTAGTGTATGTACTGAACATACAAAGCTCCTGTCACAATTTCTGCCTTTAGATATCGGTCATAGTAGGAAGGATATACGACCGGATCCGCATCACCTATCAAATAGGCGAAAGAGTGTCCGCGCTCTAAATTAGACCATAGAAAAGAGTGCGCACGCGCGACCTGTGGCACGCGGATATCTCTTAATAAAGAAACGCACCCAAGCACATTATCGAGGCGGTTCTCTAAAGTACTCTTTCCTCTCCCCCCCCCCCTCCCTTCCCCGACAAATTCTTGAAATCGCGAGGCACTAAAGGGCATCCATAGCAGATCCTGATCAAACATCTCGATGAAGGCCATCATAGGCTTTTAAAACAAAAGGAATCTGATATGTCCCGCAAGTTATCTACGCGGCTTTTGGTAGTCCTATCTAGGATTCTCTATGTCAAAAAGGCCTCCCCACTTGTCATAAACTTACCGAATGCTATCATCAGGAATCTAAATGGAATGTAGTAAAATACGAGTGATGATCCCAGCAGAATTGTCATGGTTAACCAACTCAAAAATGGTATTTTAAATGTTACTAAGCTGTAACAAAATAAAAATAAAACATTATTCACATTCTCCAAACCTACCCACATTATTTTATTGGGAAGAAAATTTTTCACTCTGTCCTAGTGAATATATTACACATATTCGCCGATTAATCAAGTATCAACTTGATTGTGTTACTTGCTGCTACAGTCACTCTTATGAACAGCCGTTTGCATTGTAATATATTCTGTTGTGTGTATTTGTGAACATTTCCTAACAATTTCAATGTTTCCTTTTTGCTTTTGTTGACTTTGAAGATGTAGACAAGACGCATGTTTCCAATTGCGAAATATATTTTTAATTATATTTATAATTATGTTTGATTATATTCTATTAGAATAGGAGGGGGATTAGAGATTAAGGAATCCTTAATCCCCCTCCTAATCAGGGGAGGTCTGTGCCCTTGTAGTGGGGATAAATATGAACTAAGGATGATAATGGATGATGATATTTTATTTAATTAGCTTTTTATTTATTTAGCTTTTGCCCGTGGCTCCACCCACGTGAATGTCAGTTTTCCACAATATGGGAAATCTGGACACAATTATAGATTTATATAAAAAAAACCAGAGACCACTTTTACTTGACCACTCGTACTTAGCGGCGACTACTAAAATAGGGATCAAGTTGTATCTTCAATTCTACTGGACCGAATTTGATGAAACATGCCTCATTATTTACGTTGGAATAATATCTTTAAGACGGTAATTATTTAACCAAAATCTACCCGCTGGTTTTTTGTGTGAAGCCCGAACAAACAAACAAACAAACATCGACGGATTCAGTTTCAGAAGCTCATAATTAGTCGATCTGAATATTCGTTTTTAAATATTTTTGTTTTTTGAAAATTTGACATTTAACAATTTTATAATACTATAGATAGATGTAGATATAGATAGATACTTTTTCTTATCGAATAATCATACTTACTTATTTAATCTTTCGACTACAGATACTAAGTAATCAATACCATCCTTTATATCGAAGGTCATTTCTGGAAGGCCTTGGATCTTGTGAGCAACAGTTTCGAAGTGTTGTTCTTCGTCCGTATTGCACTGACTCTCAGCAGATATGACAAGTCCATGTTCTATAAATTAATAGTTATTTAGTTAATTTGTGTCACATTAAAGCATAACACTATGCGAACAAATGTTTTTGCAAAATATTTAGAATATTTCTATAAAAACGCAAGCACTTCAGTAAAAACTTTGTTAGACTAAATTCGCAATACTATGAAGAGATTCTTAATGATAATTTTCAAATATTTGCTACTCTTACTAGAGCTGTAAGAAGTGTTTTGGTCTGCGGGTCTGCTTCTAACGGTGGGTGCGGTTGAGTGTCCTGGGCGTCAACCTAATTTACTCACGTACGACAACTAAAGACGCCTTACCAGTTCTCTTCCACTAATTTAGGTTTCACCTTATTGATAAAAAATATTTTAAAGTAAATAATTAACACAGACACTAGGTTACTATTAATGGTACTACCCCTATAACTAATTTTATTTAAAAGCAAAGAAATTGATTTACACATAATATAATGTCTTATTAGACATTAAAAAGACAATTCACAATAAGGATAATTCAAATCACAATTAGGATAATTCTGTCATCAAGGGAACCTTCTTGTATTTAATTAGATTCTCAGACACAATGCATGCATCTAGCTACTCAACGACTATTATTAATATATTATAAGAAACAATGACAGTTTTTAAACAGAAACTACTCCAACTAATGACTAATCAGTTAAGTTTCTTAAACTATGGCATTTCTAATATATTAATAAAGGGACTTATATTATTAATATTCCTATATAAATTTTCTGTGTGACGAACTTATAATAATAACGTCTCGCCACCGCTACCCGTAGTTGCTGTGAGAACCAGTTAAACGGATGCACCGGGACATCGGCTGCAAAATTACCCTGTGATTCAACCAACATCTAGTGCGATCTTCAAAACGCCTACCAGACGTGGAGATTACGGCAAATCGTTCCCCTTTATGGAGAAGTGTTTTTACATAATTTCTGCATAAGTATTGCTACAATATTTTGTACTTACGTCGTTGGTGCTCGTTGCACCAGAAGTGTAGGAATGGTAAGAGGATAAAGAGTGGTAACGTCCACGGGGAAAAACTTAACCAAAACACCAACCAGACCAATAAAATGATGAAGGCAAATTCACGGTCATCCCATTCGAATAAACGTCTGAAATAAACATGACAATTTGTATTAAATTATTAACACAATTTTAAAATTACAAGTGGGTTTATACAAGTGTGGGGTTTTCGGTGTGCTGACGTCAGAATAGATTCGGATGGTTTCATTGTTTGTGTCCGGATCAAATGTGAACGCCAATTGATGTAAGGTAATGTTTGAATGCATTGGTAGTGTAGTGGTTTTAGATACGGCTTACGATCGAAGGGTCGTGGGTTCGATCCCGGTCCCGTACCACTGAGTTATTATTTGTAATTAATGTACGGTCTACATTGAAGGCACCAATGCACTTAACGGAGAAGGAAAACTTCGTGAGGAAACCTGCATGCTCACATGGGTATGTGAAGTCTACGAACGGCCACTAGGCCAGCTTGGTAAACTACGGTCGAAATCCCCCTGCTGATCAGGGGAGATTCGTGCCCCTGTAGTGGAGACGATATGGACTGGGGATTATGAATGTTTGAATGAAGATAGCAGATGGTACACATTTAATGTATTATTTTGAACAATACTTTCATTACATAATAACTAAATAAGATAAATATTAATCATATTTAATTAAACTTAAATCAATGATATTTATATTATATGCAACTTAAAATTTTAAATTTTCGAACAAATAAATCTGCTATTTGTAAAACTTGTCAACAAATTTAACACTTGTTAAACTGATTGAAATATGGATGCAGTTATGAATAAAGTTGCTGAGAAAACGTATATTGAATTATATTCAAATATAGTAATACCGGAAAGCGTAATGCAGGTAGACCCTCGACAAAGTGGACCAATAACCTGGTGAGGGTCGCGGGCAGTCGGTTGATGCAAGCGGCTCATAGTCGCTCAGTGTGGCGTTCATTAAAGAAGGCCTATGATGACAATAATGATGAATACCTTGAGTTACGCCACCCCAACGTACACAAACCCGGAGGTTTGTCGACTTTCAAATCTTGTCGATTCGTTTTTTGTTTGAGCGTTACGCAACTCGATTACTCTCGATTACAATTATTAACATGCCACGAGGAGATTTTTCGGGAGAAAAAAAATATCTTTGAGCTGGTAGATTTTTTAATTATTATTAGATTTTATGAAACCTTCTACACCAAAATAACTTCGATTGGCGATTTGTATTTGTGTTACTTAATTTTATTAAACATTTTTTTCTAAATTATTATTTTCTTTCGTCTCCAGCCCCAACTAAAAATAATTTATATGTGAAATTATACCCGACTTACGCGCATCCGCCGTACGCGGTTATCGCTCAGTCCCACCTATTGCGTAAGTTCAGGGTATTGCTGTATATGTTAATACTACTTAATATTAAAATAAGTATATTGTGTTTACTTGTAAGCTTCATTTATATCCTGTAGAAAATTAAAAGTGTCTCTGATAAACTTCAAGTTCTTGTGCACAAGTGCGAGATTAAACTTGGGACGCTCCCCCATGTATTTCACCTGTTTCGGCCGAAACAATTTGAGTGACGCAGTCACCTAAAATTAACAAAAGAAAGTGTTTCTCGGTTTATCTGGAAACATGGTGTTAAATATGGAAATATCTTAATACAGTGTATCCCACACGTATGACACACGGAAGAAAAGTACATTAAATCATTTAGAAAAAATAATTAAACTAGATTTAAAATTTTGGTTTTGATATAAAAAATAGGAAAAAAATATCCCATTTAATTTAATGTTTAATGTTTTCCCATTTAATGTTTTATTCTCTGTGTGACACAGTTGGGAAAGCTGGCACGGACCATATAATTTATTTATTATCAAATGAATCATTATCTAGTAAATATTGCACCACATCCACTTTGTAATATTTCATCATTAGTTGAAATATTGTTTGTTGTATTAACAACGTGTGTTATTTTCAAAACGCTATGTTCAACAAGTTAATTTAAGCTATAAATTTAATTCAAAATGCTGTAGCTTGAGTATTAATAAAAGCCTAACTGTATGGTGTTTTCGATGGAAAAAGTTCGACTTAAATATATTAAAGTAATACATACGGGATTCCAGATCATAGACATTTCTAATCTGATTCTAGGATAATTTCCTTTAGCGCTTTTCCTTTTGGCTGCATCTTTGAGTATGTACCATCGCGCCACACCGTCAGATATCCGGAGCAACGGTATTGACACTCTGCCTAAGAGGGAGCCCATGAGCAGAGAGGAGGTGAGAGAGCTGTCCATTACTTTTACGTCTAACACCGAAGTGACGTCGTATATATTGCTTAAAAATAAAAATGTAATTTTATTAGAGACCAGCTTTTGCCCACAGCTTCGCCGCGTGAATGTAGGTTTTTCGATACATGGGAAATCCCGAAACAATCATAATTTATATAAAAATACCAAAGAACCACTTTTACTTGACCTCTCGTACCTTAACGGCGTCTACTAAAACATTTTAAGATACAGCTAACTACATTTTAAGATACAGAAACTAATTTAAGATACAGCTTGATCCCTGTTTTAGTACTGTACACCTGTACACAGTGACAGTTTGTCTAAAATCTACCCCCTGGTTTATACATGAAGCTCGAACAACCAAACATCGACGGATTTGGTTTCAAAATCCCTTAATTAGTTGATTTGAGTAGATTTTTTGTCTTCCCAGCACTTCTCATTATAAACTTTCAAACATCGTAAATTACAGTTAGCTACAATTCGATCAAACAGCTGACTCGATTGAGTTTGGTTTCAACTTGCTGCAAACTGATACTATAGTACATAAACAGCCTACAATTTGCAGGTGTCATTGTGCACTAATGGGAGATATATTCATGGAGGTAACACTGAGTCTTTATTATATAAATGATAATATTTAGTAAAACAAAGGGAATACTTAGGTCAGGGAGTACTTAGTCTTTTAGCCTGTCCGGCAAATAGACATAAGTATACAGGTAGGCGACCCCGGCCTCCCGAGCTACCACTGTCTCTTCCTACTCCTTCCGAGTAGGAAGAGACAGTAGTAGTTCCTTAGTAGTATCCTATAATCCTTTTCCTAAATTCTATATTCCTTGTTCAATACACCTTACTACCTCATCCTCTTTCCTCTGGGAACGCTTAACACTTTTGAACCTTATAAAATGGCGGCGTCGTGGTTTGCCACCCGACACGTCTCGTTGCCCGCGGTGGTGAAATGTGGGCTGCGGATAGCCACTTTGCTATTGAACGATCGTAGCAGGTGGAAAGAAGTAAGTCTCTGCCTACCCCAATGGGAAAGAGGCGTGACTGTTGTATGTATGTAGTATCTACTATTGTCTCTGCCTACCCTTATGGGATATCGGCGTGAGTGTATGTATTTAGTAAAACATGCCGGCATTTATTTAATACTTACAACACAAAGCTCTTGTTCCAAGTAGGTTCACCTGAGCTGTGGTCGCTCGGCGTCCGCACCTTCTCATTGTCCAACTCCAAGGAACAGTATGCATGCGGTTTGCCGTGAAAACCTTTGGCACCTATAACTCTCATGAACAGTTGGCCGACCATCTCTAAGTCTGGGTTCAAATTGTAAACCGCCTGAAATTAATCATTAGCAATTTTATAAGTAATTCTTACTAAACACAATTAAAATGAGAGCAAACGTCCTATATATGAATGTCGTGACTGCTATTTACATATTTTTGGCGTATTTCCTGCACATTAGGTATTGTCGGTGCAGCTGTTCCAGCATTCCGGGTGTTGTACATGGTGACAGACAGGTGCACAGAACCGTAGCCTTTATCCAGCGTCAGCCAGATGTCGTGCGTGCGCTCTCGCTCGTAATTTGACAAATCTAAAACACAACTTTCAACATAATTATTTCCTAAGGTATAAGTAAGTATTGAAAAACAACATTAAAGAGCAAAGAGTGGGGAATTCGCGTAATAGAACAAGAGCTAATGGACTCTATGGAGAAGGGGAATCTCTATATGTTGAACACTTTTTTCCAGAAACCTTCCCACATAAAGGCTTGGATGATCCCAATGGTTTTGTCAAGAATTTCATAAACTTAGTTAACGCCCAATAGTTAATTTAAATTAATTACGATTTAATATATCGATTGGTACAAATCTTTGGGAAGCTATTGATTATGGGCCTCATAAGAAAGAAGGAAAGAAAACATATAATACTCATTACGGAAACAATTAATGGTACGAAAAGTAGATACCTACATAAAAAATGTACGTATATTCAGAAACATCATATAATCTACATCTGGCCAACTACATCTGGCCCTAAAGACCTCATATCAGCATAATGCTGCAACATCTGTGGACTGAAATATAGAATACTTTATAATCTTTGTTTCAAATTCTGGTATTCTAATGGAACACTTTTCGCCCCACCACGTATAGTTGCGGGTTTAATAGGATTCGAGATGCGACTATAAACACATATTGTAAGGTTAAGATAAAATAAAAAAGTAACTAACATAATATACGCATGACACCGGCATAATATACCTCAATCAATATCTAGGAATGTAAAATGTGCATAAATAAAAAGTAAATTACACGAATTAGTGAGTGGTAATAAATAATAAATAAATTTGACGACTGATTGGCACAGTGGGCAGTGACCCTGCTTTCTGTGCCAATGAGTCCCGGGT
>WUAW01028325.1:10129-31618 GCA_017165845.1 Thaumetopoea pityocampa | reverse complement strand
TATAGAACAGTTCCAAATTCAAAATTGCCGGGAAATATGGAAACGACAAAACTTAAAAGGCATGCCTAGTACTCAACCGATCATCATGAATTTTGTACACACATTATCAGGGGTACCTAGAAAGGCATAGGGTACCTTTTATCCTAAAAAAAACTGTTCCCTTGAAATAGAAAACAATGTATTTTCAACGGTTTTCTGACATGTATATTAAGGACATCAACGCGAGCGAGGCCGCGGGTAAAAGCTAGTTATGAAATAATTTAATTCGCTGACACCTACAATTCGGAATAACAACATGATGGTGATTTTGATGATCCATTGTTTACTTTACATTCTTATTAACTTCAAAGCACGCTTCCCGCAACACGCAGGCTCGAGATGACGGAGTAGCTTGAAGTGCATCATAAGGAATAGAAATTATACCTACTTTCAAATTCCAATCAATATCATTTTATAATTATTAATTAGATGATGTTGTTTTTATAAACTTAATTTTCTTTTAAATTTTTTAATCAGAAGTAATTACTATAAATTCTACTTATAGTTTTCCCATGAACTTATGACTAAGTATACTCGGCGCCGTGGTGCGAGTCAGCCTCAGCCCCCCGTCCCCCCGGTCCGCTCTTCTCAACAAAAAACGCTATGTAATTTTTGTCTCATTTATTTATTCCTCGGAAATTATATTTATTTTTTGCCAATCCAAAATCCCGAAAAATATTGGCACGTGCCGAAAGCGGCATGCGACTTCTTTCGTAAAACAATACCTATGATGTATAATGAACTAACTGTGCCCGCGCTCCGCTCGCGTGGTCTGTAGTAGGTATCTATCGAAATTCATGGCGGTTGGCTTGCGACACCTAGGACTCTGCGCCCATCCACCCGGGCACTCCTTGAACCTCCGGGTAAAGAAAGCCTTGACTTTTACATACCTGTTAACTAATTTAATATTAGGTCAAACAGGTTACTGGTGCTGTACTTACCTACTAAAATTCCAGTTTCTATTTTCTTAGGTTCATGAACCATTTTTTGTTTTGTATAATCACTTTCTGTCGTTTTATTACGTCGTCGATCTGGTGCTAAGTGAGCCAAAAGATTCACAGATTTAACTCGTTCATTCTGTGAAGACCGCTGCATAGTGAGCTTGGGATTATGGGATACTGACCCATACTCGGTACACTCCGGTGCACGTGGGGCTGGTGGCCAGCTACCTCCAATCAAACTATATAAATCTACCTAGAATAAACATTAAAATATTTTAATTAGTTCTGGAGAACTAAACGGTAATTTAGATTGAATTATAGCTGATGAGTTTCATAATTTTTAGTAAGAAAGAGGACTTCATTACTTTAAATATGATATTAAATGCATAATTTTTACAAGATTTTTCTTAATATTAAGAAAGATATTGTTATAACATTTGAACTTGTCTATAAATAAAAAAAAAACATTACATTCCATTAATCTTTTCTCTAAATTGGACCATTTTATATTTGTGGATCGCTTAAAATCCAAATATTATAAATATAAATTTAGACCGACCGAAGTTTCTGTTTCACTAGTTAACCAACGATATATTAAAATATTATATTATATCGACGTAGTTAACAAAAAAATTGAGTTTCGTCCGCAACTTTGGCTACGGACAAACTTTTTCCATGCAGAAAAACTGACGTTTGTAATTTTCCGTTTAACGAATAAAGAGAGAACAGTTTATAAGGAAACAACTATATGCAGTGTATCATTAATAAGATACTGCTGTGTGACTGATTTAATTTTATTACTGAACGACATTTACTATTGTTATTTAGTGCATGTCTAAAAAATAGTAAAAAATACTGGATTTCTTAACGTTATAAAGTTTTGGTTTCGGCCGAAACTAAAACAGAAACTGAAGTTCGATTTCGGTTGAAAATCTAGTTTCGGTCAGTCGCTAAACATAAATAAAATTGCTACTACAGTAGTACATTCCGTAATATGCCGCATATAGGAAATGGCAATTTGTAAGATATTTTTTTTCTGTATAATTTAAGTAAAAAAATTTTCAGTAAATTAATGGCTGAAATATAAATCAACACTTCAAGCTAAAATTACGTACATTGGGCTTCGGGTTCATCAGCCATTACTTCTCAAGAGCTAGACCCCCTGGAAACCAACTTTAAATATGTTAATGATAATAATGCAGATTCCATTTTTTTTTTTAAAATTATTTATGATCAAGCAATTGTGCTTGATCATAAATAATTTTTAATGTTGAAACTTATGTTTTGGAAAATGCTCCAGATCACCTTTGTGAGCTTGAAGATATGCATCCAAATATAAAGAGGTTTCTTTCGCCTTCTAACATGGCCACCAAAGAATAATCTAGATTTTTAGCTTTACTATACTAATAATAATAAAATGACTTTAAAATTATACTGGACACCATGAAATGTGACCCAAAATCATGAATCGCAAAATGAAGGTTTAACTGAAACCGATTAAAAGAAACTACTTGATTCTTATCCCATTAAAGTATATACTGATGGCAAATGAGCTTCATGATTTCTTCATAAAAATTTATCTTTCTAGAAAGAAGCCTTATTTTTAAAAATGGTTAATTGCACAGTTGCAAACAAACCTGAATTAAAAGGTTTTAAGGGTTCCAATAGAAGAAAAAATACTATATTCTTTAAGCCATTGTTTAAGGTTGATAATAATTAATATTGTTAAAAAATCAACTGTTTCTTATAAGTTTGTTTTTATTTTATAACCTTGAAATATGTCCCCTATAATTCCATACAAATTGCCATTCCATATTCAGGTTTCTGAATTTGCAGGACATTTCAGAACAAATTCACTGCAACTAAGGAGCTTTTACTGTACATATACTAAAATACAAGTGTATCATTAGTTTTGGATCCATGAATAGATTTTTTTAGTTATAACATAAGAAATGATCTCAATTTTTGATCCAACAAAAAAACTGATAAATAATGAGCTACTCCTGTCTTATCATTTTTCAAAACAAAATACATAAATTGTTTTATTTGTATTATAATCCTCAATCACCATAGCTACCATTCACCAAAATATAAAAAAGATTGTTTATTGGGTTACTATTACAAAGATTGATTAAGTTTTCATTACACAAATGACACATGGCAAAATAATCAGTAAAATTATTAAGCATATGCTTATTTAGTAGTGTTAAAAGATAATTAAAATTATTACAAATCGTGCCAAATTTTACAATATTATCTTGTGTTATTAGTCATTAGAAGCAAGTATTGTATTATCAAAAAACCTGTTGGGTATCTCTGCTGTGACCTAAATTATTGTATTCTGGAGAGATTTCACATGTATCATTATTCATTCTGGTAGCTGATTATTATAATCATAACTGAAGAAATATTTAAATATAATTACTGGAAATTAATGTCCTCAGAAATATTAAACAATTTAACTCACATAAATTTAAGGTAATTCTTTTCAATAGATGATCATGAGTTTGTTGACTTGAAATATATTTTAATTGATAGATGACCCACAACTATAGTAAATTTTAAGTCCCATTTGGAGCAATAAATAGTTGTTTGTTTATTTAGTTGCACTCCAGCAGCTGCCACTGCACGCTTGCTTCTCTCACTCGGTTCACGCTTGTCCTATAATAACCTAATGCTCCTCCTCACTTTGCACATAGCACCTATTTTTGACAATTTGTTGTTATTTTGTCCTTAATGAAGATTTTACACCTACCACTACAGTAAAATTGTAAGTACTGCAATGGAGTCATCCACTACAATTTTATTTTAAGAATTCTAATTTTCTTCTTCTCAAGTGGTTGAATTGTCTCAAATGGGACATTCAAAATTTACTAAAGCAGCGGGTCCTCTATTGAATAAAATATATTTTAAATCAATAAACCTACAACGACTTATTTATTGTAAAGAATTGCCAGATTTCGTGTAGAAATTTTAAAATTATATTTACTACTAATCAATTAAATTTTGCTAATATCAGCATACTTTGTATGAGTTCGTGGGTGCCGCGGAATTGAAGAATAAATCAGGGAAATGGATAACACTATCGTTATATTACTAAAATCTCCAAGACGCGTACTAATTATGGACACTATGGTATACTCATTTATTTTATGGCGGAGACCTATGCTTAATAATGAACATATGTATGCTGATGATGATTTCGATAATCTAAGTTACAATGTTGTGCGTATTAAGACTATTAAGTATCTATCCTACTTGATGAATAAAATAATCACCAATGAAAATATTATACTGTCGTAGAAATTGAGACAGATTTATATTTCTATCCTTAAAAATTATTTGTATTTTTACATATATTGCTATCATCTATTACTGTTAACTCGACAAAAACACATAACAATAATGTCAAAGATAAAAAACTGACAACAAATGACAAAATAAACATTGTTCTTTGCATTTATAGTGACAGTAGGGCTTCTTTTATTTTAATGAAAGATGAAAGGAGGAGTGTTGAGTAAAAAGAGGCGTGATATTAGGACTTCACTTGGTTTCTGACGTTTAACCAATTTGGTACAATTCTGCCAGTATCGGATGTTAGTAAGTTGTTATCATGAATTTTTAATTGAGTGAAAGTCTTTTAGAAGATTTGGCAGCAACCCGACTCACGTATTGCATACAAATTTGTTTTAGTGTTTTATATTGGTTTATTTGACGTTTGACATATAAAATTGATTTTATTTTATTTATCAATAGTCAATAATCGTGAGCAATATTAAAATATTGGAATAAATGTGTGAACATTGATGAAATGTGATCACATTTTCTCAAGGCAATAGGGAAAAGTTTTATTTGGTCAAAATGGTATTCGTCAGATTGACTTCAAACCTCCTAAAAAGCAATAAAATGTGACACATCGATATTTAATCGTTACACTTAAAAATTATTATATGACTTTAAAATAGACACTTTTCATTGACATTTCATTGATTCAAAAATAGAAGAAGAATTAAAGTCCTTTATTTTAGTAAAGGCATTTCTTTTTTTGGTCGATAGAATACTTTATTTTCATCGCTAACCACCCTCAAGTTTATAATGCTTTCAACGGATATTGGCACATTTGCACTAGATTGGCCAAAAGCAGTAAACTAAAAAGGAAATATGAACTAGACATGTGCAAAACAATACTTTATAAAGTAATATAATCTGGCATTACATTTAATATCGGTAATAATACTCCAAACATCATTTGAGATGTCGCATATACATGAATTACAATTATAGTTGCATTGGTGGTATATTGTATACCGTAGACTTCAATCCGCATGTGCATTGCTTAATTTGTTCGAGTAATGTGTGATGCTCTAATACGTTACGTAGTACCTGACTGGTAATATTACGCGTAATGCATCACGCGTATTACTTACATATGCCTATAATTAACCGTTTACTACCTATCTCGCCTCGGGATAACGACCTAATATAAAAGTCCGATAAAATTTGCGTGTTGTGTTGTGAATATTGCTATAAACACCACTAAATTTAATTGTGTTATACTTAGTCCTATTTTATCAATTTATCGACATCCATTACATTTCATAAAACCTTACAACGACCATTTGAAGTAAATCACTCAGTGAGGTTCATCATGTCATGCAGACGTGTAAAGTTATTTAGCAGTATCATTACTTCCAATTGCCATTATAAGTTTTATGAAATGGGGACTCAATGCCCATACTATAGGCACTATTGCGTATTTGAAATCAATCATAAAATTATTTCAGTCTATATTAATAACACACACGCACTTTGCCAGTACGGTAAAATACGGCCTGATCCCTAACATCTCTGATGAACCTCTGGAGCTCTCGATCCATCCTCTGATAGTGGACATGAATATGAACTGTTTCCCCGCCACTGCCTTACCGGTTCATCAAATTTAAAGGTATTCGTTATATTAGATAACTGATTAAATAATCTAACACTTAGACAAATAGCGATACGGTTTAATATTTTTTTCTCACACGCCAAATTATGCTCTAATGCAGAGGTTCCCAGGCTTTTTTCTCATAGAGCACTTTCAAAATTTAGCTGGTTCCGGTGGACCCCCTGCAGCTACATTTCTACCATATTCCCAAAACTTGACAAAAAATGTAAAGATTAGATCTAACTATGGAAATTTGCGTACGCCAACGTAGTCTCCCGTCGAGTCTCCCGTGGACCCCTGGGGGTCCACGTGGACCACTTTGGGAACTAAAGCTCTAATGTAACTAAAAACTGTATCCCCAATATCTCAGTTCGAAACGAATAAATAATAGGGAAATTAATATATTAGTTTACTATTATATTCCCCAACTCCAATCCATTTAGTTGTGAAATGTTTTCCAATACATTCGCACGAATTCTCGTATCCTATAATCATCGCGCCTTAATTTTTATGACATGCCTGAGATCATATACAGTCAAACATACATAACAAACGTTATAGGCGCGCCCACAGCCCTCCTCCGCCTCTTATGTATTTTAGATTTTAAAAGACTTATGGGTTACCTGTATAACTCAGAATAAAGATTGATTGAATTGTTATTATTCTGAGCTATATAATAATGATAATAACGCTTTTCTTTATTCTGTAAGTAATAATGTAAGTTTGTTTCTCTGTTGCATCAAAATAAATCCTTCGCTATTTTTTTTCATTTCTGGAAATGTAAATAAAATTATGATGTACTTTGTAGTGACATAAACAAATACTATTTACGTAGGTATTTATTAATCGATCCACGTTTACATTAATTTGTAATTATTGTTTCGAATTTCTAAATATTAGACGTAATTATGGACAAGATACTAAAACAACACTTAACCATTAGTTATGTAAGCCTATCGAGCCAGGAAAGGAGCGATATGCCATAAATCTCAGTCTCACTGATAGTTGTCCGGCGCCGTGGCGATCATAGGATTACCACAATACTACTCTCTAATTGTTCATTACTCCGGCTGATCTTTCGATTTCTTGTTCTCACAGCACACAGAGATCAATTGATCCTATTAATATACCAAGGCTACACAACAAACACATTAAATTGTCCTTACAGATAATAGTGTGATAATAGTTACATTTATTATATTTGTAGACGATTCTAAAATTATTATAGATACAATGATCCGTCAAGGCAGTGTTGATGATATAAATGCTCAGCAATTTCTCAAAATATCTAATTATGAAGACACAGTGAGGCAACTGGACATATATTATGCTATTGGTTAGTATATTTTACTTAATTTATTGTTTTTGTACAGCAGAGGGGGCAAACACGCCAGCATGTTATAGTGGTAATCAATCATTGCTGCCCATGGATATCCAATGCTGAAGGCTTTAATAACATAATGCCTTGATGGCCATTTGGTAAAATATACTTTTTTCTTGAAAGTTACCATACAGTATGAGTTAATTAAAAATAGTATTTACTTTGCCTTTTTAAATATTAGATCCACTATCAAAATAGCATTAATAATATTATGGTATGTTTGTGATCCACCTGAGCTTCAGTAATGAACTAGCAAAATTAAATTGCTAAACATTATCAATTAAACTAGATGCTAACATTAATTATTGATTAAAAATTAATTGTTTTTTATATCTATGATATAATGATGGATAACAGCTGTAGGTTATTTGCTCAGTAAATACTCTTGGATATCGGTACTGAATTGTACTTTCATTGTGTCTAAGATCTATGACATAAAAAATATTTTAATTACCTTCATGTATTCTTCGAAATCTATAAATGTAGCTTTATACACACACTGCCTTGTAATTCTAATTACTTGCTGTTGCCAGATCTGAATTTTATTGTCTTGTTCCAGTTAAAAGACAGCTGCTACGATTTCAAAGCCCTATCACTGGACTTTTCCCAGTACTCTCATCAGACCAACATATAGGCAGTGTTAGAGATAGTATCTATTGTGCTTCTGCTGTATGGGGCCTGTATCAAGCTTACAGGTAAATTAAAAAGATACTAAACATGATAATTATTTATTTATGGCATAATCAAGTTATGAGTGTACTGCTAAAAGCATCTACCTCAAGCTCTATATCAAAGGGTTTAGTGTCTGTTATACATAATAAAAACAATTCAAATGTGATTTGAAAATAAACTCACAGAATTTAAAGATACCTGCCATTTAGCATATATACACATATATACGTACATACACATATATTTACATATATACATATTTACATTTGTGAATAGTTGAGAGCTTAGTCCTTTTATAATGAATATTTTGTGATTTCATAAATATCTACAGTGATGTCCAATACCTGCTGAATGTGAGGACAATAGCTGAAGATAAAATACTTCAACAGGCTGATGTTGAACTTTGCACTAAGAAAAGTAAATAATTTGGATATCACTTACAAATTACATGTGAAAAACTATTAAAATATGTTGCCTTTTTTATCATATAATATTTTGGGGAGGTGATTATAATATATTGAATATTAACATTATCCCTAAATTTCAGACGTATTGATGATGACAGAGGCAAATCTCATGAATTAGGTCAAAGCACAGTGAAATGTATGCGTGGTATTCTTGAGTGTTGGGTGAAGCAGTCGGCACGTGTAGAGGCATTCAAAACACGACAAAGTGCGGCACATGCACTTCATGTGAAGTTTCACCTAATCACTGGGGAGCCAGTCCTTTCAGATGACCAATACCACCATTTGCAAATTGATGTTGTATCATTATATTTACTGTTTCTTGTTCAAATGATTACATCGGGACTGCAAATCATTTATACTCAGGTATTAACCCTTATTATATTTTAATATATGACTAGCGTATTAATAACATCGTTCTATTTCTTCCTATGCATATCATGAAAAATGGCTTAGAGCTACACGGATAATAAATATCAATATTATGTTACCATATAAGGAACAGGTTAGGTCAGGGAGTACTTAGTTTTTTAGCCTGTCCGGCAAATAGTCTTAAGTATACGGGTAAGCGACCCTGGCTCCCCTGAGTTACTACTGTCTCTCCCTTCTCCTTCCGAGATAGTATTATCTTATATCCTATAGTCCTTCACCTAAATTCCATATTCCTTTTCCAATATACCTTTCCCACCTCATCCTATTCCCTTTCCTCTCCATTACGCCGTGGGAATGCAATGAGGAACTTTAATAATTTTGAACCTTATAAGATGACCGCGTCGTGGTTCGCCACCCGACACGTCTCATTGCCTACGAGGCGTAATGTGGGCTGCGGATAGCCACATTGCTATACCAAACGATCGTAGCAGGTGGAAGGAAGTGGTCTCTGCCTACCCCAATGGGAAACAGGCGTGACTGTATGTATGTATGTAGTATGTACTGTGGTCTCTGCCTACCCTTATGGGATATCGGCGTGAGTGTATGTATGTATGTAAAGAACATCTGTAATCTTCAAAATATCTATCATGTCTGCCCTCGTACGGAGGAAGTCTATGCCCAATCGTACACATTTCATGAGCTGGTGATGATGATTTTTCTAATGAAGCTACCTGTCATCACTAATCCCAACTTATAAGCCTCAACTGCTAACGGCTTGGTTGTAGGTTTCCCTATCATTTGATTGCCTTTCAGCAATTTGGAATGAGATACGAATATAAATGAAGTATTGGTTGAAGAATTGGCTTATCATTGAAAAACAGATTACTACTATACAGAATATTTATAATAAAAAAAATATTATTTGGTTGTGAATTTCACAAAAAATCTACATGAATTCTACAACTAACACATAAATGTCCATGTGGACACAGTGGCAGATATGATTTACTTTTGGTAGGAAAAAGCACAGAATTTTATATTTTAATACAATTTTCTATTTTGGTAGTATTGTAGCTGTTTTACTGATTCATTGATTTTTTTTATGCACCAACGTAACAAACAGAGGCAACGTAGCAAATAGAGGTGATTTCTTCATGGATATAATAATAAGAGCTGAATATTATATTATACATAAGCTTTGTCACAGTTCTTCGGGAGCAATGGGTAAAGCTAGTATTTACATAAAAGTAACACATTTGTTACAGGATGAAGTGGCATTTGTCCAGAACTTAGTTTATTATGTTGAACGTGCATACAGAACACCTGACTATGGCATGTGGGAGAGAGGCTCCAAGTACAATGATGGAAAACCTGAAATCCATGCATCATCTATTGGTATGAGTGACCATCTGTTGTTTTTTATTTCTCCAATAAAGGAGTATGTTGTTTAAAGAGTAGTGTTTTGTTGCATCTGTATTTGTGATTTTCTTATATTTAACTATTAGCTGGATACAGTGTTTCGCAATCCCGTTGGAATTATAATCCCATCAGATCTATGGATTCTATTTAATTTTTCGTGAATGTTCAGCAGTGGACAGCGACGGGCTGAAATGATGATGATGATGATGAATAATAATAATAATAATATTCTGGACACTTTTTCACACACATTGATCTAGTCTCAAATTAGGATTCCCTGTGTCTTGGCTACTAGACAACGATATACATACTTATATAGATAAATACTATACATAAATAGATAAATACATCCTCACGATGTTCCTCACAGTTCTATAGTAATGGTTTTTCTATAGTATAGACAACTACTAAATAATTTACGTATTGAATTTAAATTTGGAAAAATATGTACCGAGATCAAATGCCAATTAGCTCACAGAACAGATGGATGCTGGGGTCCTAGTGTTGGCGACCCCGCACCCGAAAGTGTGGTGTGGTTTGACCCCCGACTAGAATGACGATTAAGGTGGGTAATTGGTGGATCCAAGCGACTCATACCCTACCGGTGTGGCGATTTTTAGAGGAGGCTTATGTCCAGCTTTGAATGTCTGTGGGCTGAAATGATAATGAGGTGAAATAGCAATCATACTTTTTTAAGTAATTATTATTAAATTTTATGTATGCTACTGATGTGAATGATAATTAATTAAAGTGTTATCTTAGGCATGGCGAAAGCTGCTCTTGAAGCTATTAATGGCTGCAATTTGTTTGGAGACAAAGGAGCCTCATGGAGCGTTATTTATGTTGATATTGATGCACATAATAGAAATAGAAGTATCTTCGAGACTATGCTTCCGCGTGAGTCAAGCTCTAAGGTAATATAATGTTTTTTAAGGACTAGCATTAGCTACAAAAATATTTTTTTACTTTTCGAGCACATCAACATGATAGTGTTGATATCAATGAGGTCAGGTCAAGATCAAGTCTTCATGTTTCCTGGTTGCTGGTTTATATTGAGAAATGATTGTGGTGTCATTGAACATCGATTATATCAGGGATGGTGGAGACTAACGGTGATGACGTTAGTTTGTCAGATAGTCGTTTCAACGAGCCTCACAGTGATTTCCTAGCGTCATTATTCTCAGCAATAACAACAAACTTAACCCATTGCCGCAAATGACGGTTATAGCCGTCGTGATTTTTTTTTAATAAAAAAAGGAACAGCATTAGTATAAAGTGTAGTTAGTATAGTCAGTTGAACTGTCTGTCTACTTTTTGCTTTTTTCTGCATTTTTTGCGCTGAAAAGTGTCATTTGCCCTGGGGAGAGAAAAACGACGTGATGAGCAAATGACGGTTATAGCCATCAAGTTTTGGAAGAATTGTGACCAAATATGATGATTTTCACTTCCAAACATACAACTTACATTCAGTTTCATCTGGCAGTCATAAACAATTGATAAAAAAGTGTGCACGATCCTCAAATTAAAAGTGCGCGACAATGGGTTAAGCCGGGATAATAATTAGTACATCTTATATACTGTTATAAAATTGTTAAATGTCAAATTTTGTAAATAAAAGTTATTAAAAAAAAGCTACTAATTAAGGGCTTCTGAAACCGAAACCGGCGGGGTTTGTTTGTTTATTTGTTTGTTCGAGTTTCGCGCAAAAACCAGCGGGTAGATTTTAGTCAAACTGTTACAGTCTTATAGACACTATTCCGACTTAAATACTGTGGTATGTTTCATCAAAATCGATCCAGTAGGATTGAAGATACAGCTTGATCACTGTTTTAGTAGCCGCTGTTAAAGAACGAGAGCTGAAGTAAAAGTGGTTTTAAGACTTTTTTGTATAAATCTACTAGCTTCTGCCCGCGGCTCCGTCCGCGTCTGTTTTCTGCTACATGGGAAATCCCGAAACAATGAGATTTATATGAAAAGCCAAGAAACCACTTTTACTTGAGCTCTCGTACCTTAATTTTATAATAATATAGATTATTACAGCTACTCATTTTTAATTGTTACCTACTTAAAAATGCAGAAACAAAATAGATTCGGTTACGGTTACGGATAGATTTTTATTTCGAATATCTGATAGTTTCGGTCACGGTTACGGAGCTCCATAACATCACTGCCACCGCGTCCTTTTATGTTTAACGTAGTGCTAGACGTAGTTAAACAAATTGACCAAAAGAAAGACCATCAATATGCGGAAGCCTCTCCTTTTCAGACAGGTGTTCATAAAGCGACAAAAACGAATTAATTTAAATATTTGGATCTGTGTTCCACACATAGAGAATCGTAGATCATAACGCGATGTTCAGGCCAATCATTATTGACTCGCCAGTTTGCACAATGGTGCAGCTTGGGCAAACTGGCGAGTGGTATCAGGAGTGTTGTGTGATCGCATGATACCTCCATAGTTAAGCCGGTTCTCTTATCATCGAATGTTAGCCGACCTTGAACAGACATATTCAAAAGCTCTGCTTAACGGAAATTAGGACGCCAAGATGCATGATCGTCGTTACGTAGTCTAACAGTATCCGTTATTTATATATCCAAGGTAGTCCTGATGACAGTGACATGGCAGACCAGTTCCAGGAGAGTATGTTGGAGTGGTTTGCTTACGTTTGGTTTGGTTTAGTACGTTAGTATGATATACGCAACTAGTGCCGGTGATTGCGAGTACGTGTTTCTATGTGGGTGCTGTGAGAACCAGCTAAGGGATGTATCAGCATAATGGGTAGCAGCGTTATTCTGTTATTCAATAAAAATCTACTGCGATCTCAAAGTCGCGTTTAGGCGCGGAGATTACTGAAAATCCCTCCTTTTTAAGGTGGAGGCCCGTGTCCAGCGATGGACTTGACCGGCCTGATGCTGATGATGTGCCTGTGTGAAGGCAAACTGCGTCATGCGGCCGTAATGTTACACCCTCAATATTTTCACAAAGTTATTTGTATTTCATTACAAAATAACATTACATTTGTTACAGGGTGTTGACGCAGCTCTTCTGCCCACCATATCGTTCCCAGCTTTCGCCACTCACGAAGAACACCTGCTGCAACTGACAAAATCTAACATTTTACGGCGTTTGCAAGGAAAGTGCGGCTTTAAAAGGTTCAGTCGTGATGGCTACAAGTGCGTGTTAGAGGACCCCAACAGACGATTCTATCACGAAGGAGAACTAAAAGAGTTTGAGGGCATAGAGTCGGAATGGCCGTTGTTTTATGTGATGATGATTATTGATGGTGTGTTCCGCACTCAGCCCGACCAAGTGGAAGAATATCAAAAGCTGTTGAAAGCGCGAATTTATATGGACGAGCATGGCGGTAAGATCGATTCATCACAAGGGAGGTTGCCGCTCGTTAAAAAGAGAGCAACGCATAATCCACACCTAACTTGCGTCTTGGAAATCGCATTAGATGTTCCATTAATAGCAAGGTGATGTTGCTGCCCTTCACCCGGCTGACTTTCGCAACACACGGGAAGAGGTGGAGTAGATTTATTATGAGGACTAACTCGCACAGTGCTAACGACACTCCTGTCTTAGCCAATGGGGCCCAAATTATGTCCTGGTAGGGATAAAAATTTATGTAATGAGCATGAACGCTTATAATCGAGTCATGGATATTTACATGCTTAAGGAATATATTTATCTATTTATGTATGTATTATATATCGTTATCTTGCTCCTAAGGTACAGGGAATCCTAGTGTGGGGCTAGATCAGTGCGTGTATAAGTGCCCCCAATATCATTATTTTACTTGCTGTTTGGAGAACATCCATGAAAGATCCATAACGTACTGGACTTTGCGTAACCTCGATCTGTAAAATTTATAAACTCTTTAATCATAATGAAGAAATCCGAAACCAGATTACCAACGTACCCCAAAGGTTTACAATACCGAAGTGGCAGTGGATGGGATACGTATTTAGTAGAATTGACCGTTCTTGGGGCACTAACGTGCTGGAATGGAGCCACGGAATTGGATAGTGTGGTGTGGGTCGACCCCCGACTAGGTTGACCGATGACCTGATTAGGGTCATGGGTAACCAATGGATACAGGCAGCTCACATCTGCTCGATATGGCGATCGTTATAGGAGACCTATATCAGCAGTGGACTTCTCTGGCCTGATATGATGATGAATCTTATGTTTTATAGTTCAAAATCTCCTGAATGAATAATTTCTTAATAGTGTTATACATTATTCTCTGAAATTAATTTGCAATTTTAGATCCCGTGATACCGTGGTATTACTATGTGCCGAAAGAAGGCATAGAGGATGAGCGGAACGAGCCTAACTCTGTGCGCAGATTACCAGCAAGTGAGTATATGTGGTATATTATTTGTTTTTCTTTTAAATTAGCTCCGTTTGGATATTACAATTTAATATTTAAATATTATTATTAAATTAGTTTGAAAAGTTGGACTTAATTAAATTTTATGCAGTACAACTGGACAAAATCCAGCCGTACAGTCCATTTGCAGGTGTTTGGCAATATTCGCATTTGTATCCCACTTTGCAAAAATAATGTAGGATTTGTTTTCTTTAGCCAAGACGCACTGCGGAAAAACGTCGCATTTTTTTCCGGGAAAGATAAAATATAATATTTCTGTAATTTAAATCGCGGGAATTGACATATATGTATCATACATGCAAATGCATGTATGATACATATATGTCAATTCCCGCGGATTTTTCCGCATCATGGGCTTGATCGTATCTTTTATAATAGATAAATCCAAATGTAATCTTTATATCAATTCTAATTAAATGTGTTAAAAGTTCTCAGACAGTACACTCTGGAACTTGCCTACTTATAATTACCGATATGAACTACTATTAATCCCATATTACAAGGTTACTGTGGTGGGGATAAAAAAAATCACTCGATGAAAATACCAAACATTTTGATATTATTGCAGACCATCCTGACGACAGTAACGACAAAGGTAACTCGTAGTATGTTAAAAGTTCACTCGTCTTTTCTTTCCTAACATCGTTTCTTTCGTTGTAGATAACAGTTAATGGAAAAAGAATACAGCAAAATATATTGCTATAATGTGTGCTTATGCTTACTAGTTTTAACATGTAACTTATTGTATGGCGTAGATTAGTGCTTTAATTAAGTCATTCTATAGAAGCGGTTTTTCCGCCTTTAACTAAAGTTGTCAGATTCGCTACATATGAATAACCCCTAAAAATGCAGTGAAGTTGCTTAAATACGTTGGATAAGTAGTATTCTGTAGAATAGAACCAATTGCCTTGTGCTTCTCCCTTTAGGTGTGCATCTTTGTGGTTCACAGTCTAGACTCTTAGTATTTATGTAAGAATTTCTAATAATAACTGTGTGATCTGTTATGCACGCCACAAATAAATAACTAGATGGCGCTTCTATTGAACAGAATTGACCTGTTGGATGGAAAAATCCAAACTGTAGTAAAAATATTACATTCTATAAATTTGCCGTAGATATCTTCAGCGCCCTCATAGTCTAGGTAGTTTTCCTATGCTATCATAGTACTCTTCTCAGGAATTATATATAACTTCTTACAATAAATTTAAAAATAATTTAAAGTTAATTATGGCTATTTTACTGGCGAATCACATGTTGATTTGTATCAGGCATCAGCTAAACAGATGGAACTTTACTACTATTTACTTATAAAAACACATGTCAATATTTTTTGTGAAATAAATTCTATTCTATGCTATTCTACTAGTATGAAGATGTATTTCAGTAGAAAGTAGTAAATAATCGTTTAGTTTAATTGGCTCACGGGGTATTGTGATGAAACTCTTGTGTGTTACTCCAATATAGAATGTATCTACATATGTACGTAACAAACAACTTGTATTAATATATAGTGCATGTCAGTAGAAAGTAGTAACTAATCTTGTTGTTTAATTGGTGGTGTAGCTGAAGTCAAAAAGAATTTTAAAAATGAGATGAGTAATTTCAAGGATTATCTACTACAGACATACCAAATTTGCAACTTAAGCTCTTTATATTATGAATACAAGAAACAAACATAACAACTCTTATTTATGGTTGACCCCTCTTTGCGGCTTGAAAGGTTTCGACAAGACATTGTTCACCCTTACAACCGTGCTTCCATTCCGATATAGGTTTGCAATGAGAACAACCAGCTTGGGACCCCCATTTCGATTAAGATGTTCCACAGACACTCCCACCTTACGCAATCGAAAGCTTTTGAGCAGTCGACGAAACACATCAGCATTGGAATGTTGAACTTACGGCATTTTTCAATGATTTGCCTAACATTCACAATTTGTTCCCCTGTTCCTCGTCCTTTAACAAATCCCGCTGCTCTGCTGGAATATGCCACTGCAAAAAGGCCCTAAGACGCTCATTGATGACGTAGACCAAAGTCTTGCTTGCATGGGATATGAGTGCCACAGTCCTATAATTTCCACAGGATTTATTGGAACGCTTTTTGTGCAACGGAACCAGAGTGGAATCTTGCCAGTCACTGAACCATTTTCCTGTTACCCAGATTCGGATGCAGTCTTTGTAGAAGGTTAATACCACGATCTCCCATGACTTTCAAATCTTCGGCAAAAATGTCACTTCCGGCCGATTTATTCGACTTAAGCTTCTTTATAACAAACTCAATTTCGGATTTCAGGATGTCAGGTTCTAGGGGAATTCCCTCCATGCTGAGTTGAAGGTTTCTAGATGCTGCCGTATCTGCGTACAAGTTATCGCAGTTGCCTCTCCACCTGTTTAACACCTTGTCAATTTCAGTGAGCAAATATCCACTAGAATCTTCTAAGTTTTTGTCTTAAAGTCCCGCGTGATTGATTTTATTTTCCTGAAAAGATCTGAGTATGCATTTTCTGGGCGTGGTCCTCAATTTCAGTACATATATTGTTGAAGTATTCGTTTTTGTCCACCCTGCATCGCCTTTGTATTTCTGCCGAGAGAGCTTTATATTGCTCACGATTATTATTATTATTATTTATTTATTTATTTATTCACAATATAAAAAATTAAAAGAAACAAATTATCATCACTTGAGAGGGTTTTAAGTAAGTCTTTCCTTTTATTAATAATGTTCCATGTCTCATCAGATAACCATGAACTGCGAGGCAGATTACGCGCAGCAACCTGGCTTTCTTTGTCGGCTGAGAGCACCAGTTCTTTGATTGTCCTCCAGTTTTCATTCACACTCACTATCATCTATCCGCACTCCAGTCGTTACCTGTTGAAACCGTGTTTCGAAGTTTGTTTGTTCTCCAGGTGGAAGCCTGCGCTTTTTCTTGTCGACGATTCAATGACACTTTTTAAGCCTTATGACCATCTTTGCGACTAGTAAATTATGGTCACTTCCACAGTCAGCACCCGGGTATATTTTAGTGTTCATTATACATGATGTCCATCTCTTCGGTACAGCTATGTAGTCGATTTGGTTTCTCGTTCTACCATCTGGCGACGTCCATGTATAAAGTCGGCGAGAATACTGTTGAAACCAGATGTTTATTATGGATAGCGAGTTTGCCGCGTAGAACTGTACCCAGCGGTCACCTCTCTCGTTCCGTACACCTAGTCCAAACCGTCCAACAACGTTCTAAACTTAGTACTAGCTATTTTTAATAAACAAATGTCCGTTAATAGATTCTGATGAGATACCCACGAGAGGGAATGATGCTATACTATTAAGGACTGGATTTTTGGAATGGGAGATATTTATTAATAATATTAAGGCGTTCGCTTGTGAGAATCGCTGGGTCTCGCTGGATGCAGGTTGCTATGGATCGGTTGCGCTGGAATTCGATTGGAAAAGCCTATGTTCAGCAGTGGACAGCTACGGGCTGTAATCATGATGATGATGATGTTCGCTTGTATATTGTTGGTCCAGTTGTGCTAGATATGAGTCGCGATTGAAAGGTCCCATATCACTAGGTTATTCCAAACTCATGTAGGGTCTACATTGTAGGCAGAGTTAGACACCAATGCCTTTAACGAAGAAGTAAAACTTTGTATGGGAACCTGCATGCCCGCATTGATATGTAAAGACAACCTGCAGTGGGCCAGTGCGGTGGACTTAGACCTATTTCCCCCCTCTTGATTAGGTGAGATCCTTGTTCCTGTAGTGGTATGGACTGGGAATAATGATGATGACTAGCCATTAAATAATGTTAACCGGTTTGTGATAAATACTTAGTATTTGTACAGACACAGGTGGTTTATTCTTGTGGGCGCAGTCTCTATTTGTGTTGGCTCAGCTGTTGACTGGAGGGCTGCTGCACGTCAACGAGTTGGATCCCATCAGACGATACCTGCCTTCGTACAATCGTCCCCGACGCGCCGGACGATATTCCGCCTTCCAGGTAAATAACTACCCACATTTTTATATGCAACAATAATACATAATAATATGTAGTTAACATATTATAATAAATACTATAATCAAACTAAAGTAGGACCGTCTCAATAGGCCACATTTCATACTTCATCAAAATAATCTTTCAACGGCGGCCACACAATAATATTATTTTTTTTTTTCAAAATTAGAACGACATAATTGAACAAATAATTAATAGACAATGCATTAAACTTTCAATGGTGTTTGATCTTGATCAGGAATATGTCTATTTGGGATAATATGTCCAACTGGACATAAACCACTTCGAGAGGGAGATAAAAGTAATATTCAGCTTGAATGTGCGACATTTGGAAGGTTTTTATCCCATCCCACGATGTTTGACGTAAGTCTTCAACCAGTGTGTCCTACCTACAATGACTTACTGAACTAAAACGTGGATACTGACAGTGGGGCTGGTCAGTAAGAGTTATGCTCGGGATCTCGTTGTGGCACTGCACACGTAACATGTGGCGGGCATTGGGAGAAGCCTAAGTTTAAAGGTAATTTCATACAATAATTGAGTAAAACTGCGGCGCGCATCGTTGCGAGATCTATTTTAATGATCATTTTATTACACAATGTTATAACGAAAAGGTATATTGTTGTGAATGTATATTATATGCGAAGAGTAGTCGCACACTACGTGGATGAATTCATTGTAATTTTAGCATCGAATTCACCACGGCTCCGTGCTATAATGTTCAGAATTAATTCAATAGCAAATTTTGATGTAATAATTTCGATCGAGAGTGGGTCGCATCTTCAGGAATTGAACTTTTTATCGTTAGTAGTGTAAACTATTCTTTTAGTTAAAGGGTTATTATGATAGATCTGTGCAATAGTTATTGTCTACATAAATTATTTTATGATAAATACCTACATAAACTTTATTATAATATCCCTCATTTGAGTAGCATAATGTTAAATCCTAAATTGTCTTTTCATGCGTCAATTGCAGGCCAAGCCCGGATTTGTAAGTACATAATATACACTAATGTTATAGGCTTAAAATAGACTCTTTGCAATGATGCTCTCACTCACTGCTAATTTATTTATTCTAGACAGAAAGTGTGCTAGTCACATATGGACTTACTTAGGTAAAGATCAGGAAAGAGATTCCCGCTAATCTAACGCTTAAAGAGTGCCCAGTGTGGTCACACGAGTCGCAAATCCTGATCGACCTAATTGCCTGCAATAGTGTCATCTATGTTTGCAGAGGATGCGGGGTTAGGGAATAAAAACTATCCTAGGCCCTCGTGTAAACGGGATAATCAAAAACTACAAAGTTGTTAATATGACTTTAAATTAAAATGTTGATATTATTATATTACAAAAATGGCCCCGTTAATTAATCTATAATAGTTAAACATTTCAAAAACTATGATTCCTATAAGCCAGGATTAACAAAGGTCTGCAATGACGACACCAAGATTTACATCATGGGAAATCTCGGAACTCGATTGCACTGAATGTAAACGTGGTTTTACCACAAGTTTGCTTTTTCACAAATAGTTGCTCATGTGGGCTGTTTATATTGGAGAAACCCGACAATTCTCCATTGAAGACCGATCAAAAATTTTTTAGAGGCGTTGCCACATTGGCTCGAGCGCAACACAGGCGTATGTGGATAGTACAGTATCTGTCGGATTTATGTGTCAACAGCCCATAGTAGCGAGTCTCGATTTGAATAATTCTTAGTTCTTTTGATATACAGGGCATAGCAACGGACCTGGTGGTCCAAGTAGTGCTCATAGCGGA
The DNA here is from genome assembly GCA_017165845.1 of Thaumetopoea pityocampa. Taxonomy (NCBI): domain Eukaryota; kingdom Metazoa; phylum Arthropoda; class Insecta; order Lepidoptera; family Notodontidae; genus Thaumetopoea; species Thaumetopoea pityocampa. Next base: position 11,215 of record WUAW01028325.1, on the reverse strand, counting down.
GTCAATGCGCCTCCAAGCCATGATGGGAACATATGGCATCCAGACACAGACACCGCACGAAGTTGAACCTGTACAGGTATAAATTATACTCGAACTATTTCAGTTGGTCACATTTAGACATTATTTTATGTACTGATGAAGGAACTGCGCATGGGCCACAATAATTCTATAAGTTATCCAAATAATACAAGGCTTTTTATATAATGAAAATATGAAAGTACTTTTGTATATTATTAGCAAACCCGGTGAACTTCGTACTGCCGCCTAAAAAAATTTCTTCGATTTTTCGGCTGTTCCTTTAGGTTTTTCCTAATTTTATTTTTTCATAAACCACTTCTGTATTGAGGCGAGCAAAACAAAAAAAAAGTTAAAAGTTTAAATTAATTTTAAATAAAACAATATTTTAATTAGGCGGGTTATCGTACCGTAATAACTTAGCCACATTATTCTTTAGCGCATCGAAATTGGTGGTCAATTTTCAATAACTGTGCACAGTTCCTATTTCGTATCGCACAGATATGCAGCTCGACGCAGTTGGTGCACGTATACAGAGAGTTGGGCGTGTGTCCAAAGTTGAAGCTCACTGGTCGTCCTATAAGGCCTGTGGGGTCCCTCGGCACAAGCAAGGTATGTAAATACGATGTTACAAAGGAATATATATATTATCTTCATATACTTAATGAATATTAAAGCTTGAAAAATTTAATCAACTTTCAAGTTTTTCTGTTATGTATGGAATTTTACTTCTTGATTTTAGTACTGTATGGATATACTCTTGTGGATGATAATTAGCTGTCGCTTCTGCCTGTTATTTTATATATTGATAATATTAGTGCTGATAACAGAACGGCTGTTGTAACAGAACTTAACTAGATTAACTCTCTCTATCTTTTTCTAATGTCAAACGCAAGAACAAGGTAACTACAATTTTGGTGGTGTCAGTTTTGTTTAGAAACGTCAAAACTAAAAGTTTTAGACGCGATCTCGGAACATACGGCGTGTCGGTAGTGATGCTGACTGCCATTCACGAGGTCGCGGGTTCGATCCCCGCACAGGAAAATTATTTGTGTGATGAACACAGATATT
>WUAW01028320.1:3905-14008 GCA_017165845.1 Thaumetopoea pityocampa | reverse complement strand
TAGTCCTTTTCCCAAATTCCATATTCCTTGCTCAATACAACTTTCCTACCTCAACCTCGATCCTTTCCTTTCTTTTCGTGGAAACACAATAAGAATCTTTAACGCTTTTGAATCTTAAAAATGGCGGCGTCGTGGTTCGCCACCCGACAAGTCTCGTTTCCCGCGAGGGCGGAAAGTGGGCTACGGACAGCCACCTTGCTCGTAGCAAGTGGAAAGAAGTGGTCTCTGCCTACCCCAATTCTTCGGTAGTATAGTGGTCAATATCTGTTAGGCGGGAGACCGGGGTTCGATTCCCCTCCGGAGAGCCAGGTGAAAAGGCGTGAGTGTATGTATGTATGTATATTTACAAGGTCCACAAAGTTCAGAGTACGATCTGCAAATAAACTTAACTAGCTCACGTTATTTTTAAAATATATATTAGGGTTGTTGCGAATATCAGCATCAGCAATTGTGGAACATCAGCAATACTTTTAATATCACTGTTAGCGTCAGCACTCGTACTGATTAAAGCCGAAATTTAGTACTGACTTTCATGTAGCGACAGACTTAGAGAACCGAGTTTATGGCACGTGCCACGCTCTCGCGAAACCAGCGACTAATTATTTATATTCGCGGACTTAATTTATAAGCCAAACCGCAATCGTCTCGCTGCTGAAAAAGCAGCACAGCTTTTATTTTTAAAATACAATACATATATTAATAAATACTTTTAAAAAAAGTAAGAATCTGAAGATAAAGTCTGATTAATAACTAAATAAGGAATTCTATAACATAAATGTTATTTTTTTTTCATTACCAACTCAGTATTTTACTTAAATTTCTTACATTGTCTGTAATTTAAACCAAACTTCAGCATCAGCAGATGTCGATTTATAAGCATCCGCATCACGCAAACACACAAAAACTTACATCAGCAACAATCCTAGTATATATTATATTAAACGATCGATTCGGAACTAACTCGGTTCGTGTATAAATATTGTGATAATATTCGAAATGAGACGCTGTGTAAGGAATTCCAACAAAGAGAAGTTTTGCTGGAGCATTATGATTGTACGAACAATTATATTATCAACGACGGGCTCCACCTTCGTGAATGTCGGTTTTCTCGCCAAATGGAAAATCCTGAAATAATTATGGACTTACAACTCCCTTAACCATTTTTACTTGAGCTCTCGTACCATAACGGTAGCTACTAAAACAGAGATCAGGCTGTATCGTCACTTCAGTTTGACTAATTTTAATGAATCACACTGCAGTATTAAAGCTGAAATAATACTTTTAAGATTGCAATAGTGTGACCAAACTCTACTAGCTCGTATTAGCGTGAAGTTTGAACAATCAAACAAACTGACGTTACGAATACAAAAAATGGTTACCGTGTCAGAAGCCTATAATTAGTCGATCTGAGTTAGATTTTTTGAAATAAAATTAAGGTACTCGCACAGATAATGACGTTTTATAATTTTATAATAATAATAGCTTTTGCCCGCGGCCCCGCCTGCGTGAATGTCGGTTTTCTGCTACATGGGAAATTCCGACACAATCATAGATTTTTATATCATAAAAAGCCTCAGTTTTTAAATATCTTTCATTTTTGAAAATTTGATATTTAACAATTTTATAATATAATAGATTCCTAGACTTTTTTTCTCATAGACCACTTTCAAAATTTAGCTGGTTCCGGTGGACCCCCTGCAAATACATTTCTACCATATTCTCAATACTCGACAAAAAATGTGAAGATTAGATCTAACTATGGAAATTTGCGTACGCCAATGTAGACCCCCGTCGAGTCTCCCGTGGACCCCTGCGGGTCCACCTGGACCACTTTGGGAACTAAGGGTATAAACAGATGTTGAGCAAATAAAGATAGAAATATTCTAGCACATTGTAGCGTGTTATGACCCATCTGACGGCTTGTAGAGAAGTAATGATGGCCTAGTGGTAAGACCGTGCGTGCTAAGTCTTAGAACTCTAGTTTGAATCTAAGGCACTCAACTCTGACTTTTCGATATCATAGAATAGGATAAAATACTCGTAATTACATACAAATATAACAAATTTTTGAAACATAATAAACAAGAAATATAAAGTTTACATTGGATGGTCATATCGCAATATGCGATCTCTTCCAGGCAAGCTTTGGATGGCTAGGATTCATAGCTAAATATGGTGGTGCAATTGTACTGTGCATATTTATTTGAAATAATAATAATAGATTGTAATAAAATAATTCTGAGCGTATTAATAAAATTAATAATAATAATTATCATAACTATGGAGGAAAACGTCGTGAGGAAACGTGTGCATGACAGCGACTTACTTCCGGCCCTTTGTCGACGGCGTGTAAATTCGGCCTAATCGCATTATTCCATCGCGGTGGGTAGACTATATAACCTATCCCTTCTTTCCTTGAGACTTATAGCTTGCAGGGGGACATTAAACGAGTTGATGATAACGATAATCATGGTGATATGTTGAGGATAGAATACATAGTTTGCTGCAAATTCAAAGCAAACTCAATTGAAAGAATAGTCAACTATAGCAATTAGTCAAAAGCTGAATCGAAAATTAAGCGCACAATACAGATTCTCACTGATTAAGCCGACTAGCTAACTATTTTCTATACGCGTTGTTCGACTCTGTCACCTAATATAAAATGCTACTTCTGACGAGTTACCTGCTTGTTTGTGTTTTCTGGTAAAGTTTTGAACGTGAAATATTAGTATCTCTAATATCTATAGTGGTAAGTGAAGCCCTATGAAGCATAGGCTGAATGTTGTGAAGCGAGATATGGAAGGCAAGAGGCTCACCACTGAAGATGTTAAGATGGAGCAAAAGTGGAGCAGATTTAGTGGGAAGTCATGGTTCGCCTTCAGACTCGACTTTGTTGGAACAAGTCTGTGCTTAACAACATCAGATAGAAGATTTGTGCCAGTAAAATTAAAATAAAATATAAATCAAACTTTTTTCATCACGATTTAAAAAAAACATGGAATAACTATAGAGATGTATGAAAAATATTCAAAATTGAACTACATATGTAACATATAGTTAGAAAAATAGTAGTGTTTGTTATCCAAGAGATAATCTTAGTCTTGCATGCAAGACTAGCAAAAAGGTAAATACGATACGCAGAATGAAGATTAGCTATAAATTATTATCATCCCTTTCACATAGCGATGCCGCAGATTTTAGCTAGTTTTATATAAAAATTGAACAGCCTTACTGTGTCACTTGAGAAGAATAGAACCTAGTTCAATAAGTAGTAAGTACGAGTAGGTCTGGCAAGGGTTGCGAGGCTTGCAGTAAGTGTAAAACTAGGTACGCAAGTACATTACCTATGTTAAAACTTTACTTACTGGCCTATGTCAATACTTTACTTACTGGTGCATGACTAAGACTGAATAAGTGTTATCTCGGTTTTGCATAGGCAATATTATAATACTAACAGTTGCCTCCCCCCCCCCCGTCAAGTTGACTTTCTACAATCGTTAACGTTAATAGAAACGAAAAGAATGTATTGGAATAACATTTCTATACGACAAGTCACGGGTGATTCGGCGATTAGAAATGTCATTCCAATATTTTTTTTTTTTTCGTTTCTATTAGCAAAGACAACTTGACTAGGGCGACTGATTTTCTGGTGGAAGACTAAGACTGGGTGAGACACGTTGCATTCTTATTTAGGTAGCAGTAATAGACAGACAAAAATAAGATTCCCAGTTCCGTGTTTAAAACACGTGAATCTACCATCTATTATCATATTTTATTAATTTCATTCATTACATACAAACAAACCAGCATTAAAATTCACATTCGAAGCACAAAATAGATAACAAGCGAACACAACAATGTTACCCGGTACAGTCGGGACGGGACAGACGTAGTAACTGCTAATTGAGTAATTCCTCTAAGGCATTCGTCATGATTATCAACTGAGACAGACTCTGGGGGGTGGAAACTTTGCAAAGTACTTAGCACTTCCATTCTAAATGCGTGTGATATGTGGGCGTTTGCGTTGCGGTGGAATGGGGTGGCGCACAGTGGTGTACGAAGCGTAGGAAGTTTATATTTATTACACGACAATAATAATAATAAAAACAGTTCGCTATGTGGCGCTGACATAGTAATAGCGTCACTGCTTTCCGTGGGTGCTGTGAGAACCAGCTAAGGGATGTACCAGGGTAACAGGCAGAAGCGTTGTCTTGTTACTCAATCAATATCTACTGCGATCCCCAAGACACCTGACAAATGAGATTAAGACAAGTCCCTCCTATTTGAGGAGGAGCCCACTGTCCAGCCGTGGACTTCCGAGGGCTGATAAAGATGATAATAATGATGATGATTAAAAACAGTGTACTGTTTTGATAGTTTATATAATGTAAGTATGTATGTGTGTTCTGAAGCAGTGATAGACCTGGCAGTATGATGGTGCCAAGTCTTAAATTCTAAATTTGAATTCGAAAACATGTGCGTATAAATAATTAACTCAATTGTGGGTTAAGCTCGCCTTTGTACATTTATTTTTAATAACCATATTTTTTTGTGATTTGTTTAATAAAGAATTAAATAAATAAATAAATACTATCGCACGCTTCAAACGGCAAAGGAAAATATTGTAGGAAAACCTGTACTTCTGTGACATTTTTTTTGATGATGAATGATGATGATTATGATGATGACCTGTGTTTTTTTATTCCTGTGGAGATTGTGGCAGATCCCTTCTATTTAAGGAAGAAGTCCATGTCCTCATATAAAAGTTCGATATAGTAATATTTATTCTAATACTTATAAAGAGATAAAGTATGTGAGTTTGTATGTAGGGGTAATCTTAGTAACTACTGACCGGCTTTTGAAAATTATTTAATTAGAAAACTAGACATTCCCTAATGCTATAAACTCCATTTTAATTTTAAAAGAATTAATTTTTAGTTTGAAATTCACGTAGGTGCGGCCACAGGCAATAGGTACTATCATATAAGTACTAAATAATCTATTAAAAATAATATTTACTGGCGAATAGTATATATTATCACAGTAACAATTCTAAACTCAGAATAACTATTGCTATATGAAGTACCTCCATTTTCCTTATTCAAGCTACAAACTATAAAGTTATTTCCTAACTTCGAGTCACCGACACAATGACATAAGGGAGTTTTGAAGCCACTTCCGTTTTCCGCCTAACTGTTATAAGACAGACGGTTAAAACCATTCTGCGCTGTTTTAAGGTGTTGCTGGATATCATAGAGTTTCTAAATATTAATTTATATTTGCTCTCTGACATGAGTGTTCTTTATAGCTTTTCATTTAATATTTTTCATACATATTTATCTCTTTCATACAAATTAGGATTCCCCGTGTCTTGGGTACCAGTCGATATATTCAGTTATATCATCATCATTCCCAGTCCATATTCATCTCCATCACAGAGACAAGAATGTCCCCTGATCAGGATGGGGATTGGACCATAGTCTACCGCGCTGGCCTATTGCGGGTTGTTAGACTTCACACACCCACGCGGGCATGCAAGTTTCCTCACGGAGCTTTCCTGCTCTGTTAAGTACATTGGTGTCTACAATATAGACTGTACATGAATTAAAAATAACTCAGTGTTACTGGACCAGGATCTAATCCACGACCTTTTTGATCACAAGCCGTGTCTGGAACCACTGGACTTTCCATTTCCCTATCTTTTTTTAATGTCAAACGCCAAATTATCATTTATTTATAATTACTTATATAGATATTTATCCATACATTATAGATAAATATCCATGACTCGGGTACAAACATTCAAGCTCATCAACCAAAGTTTCTCCCTACCAGGATTCAAACCTGGGACCACTTGGCACAGAAAACAGCTCACTGCTACTGAACCAATCAATCGTCAGTATTATCTGATAAAAGCCAAGGTAAATTATTTAAAAAAAATAGATTATTTTCACTTACTAATATTGGACTGAATTGTAAGTTTCAGCTAAGACACGTCCACTGTTGGACATAAAGCTCCTCTTGTGTTCACCACAGAGTTATTTCTAATTCATGCAAGGTCTACATTGTAGACACGCATGTACTCATCGGTAAAGAAAAACTTCGTGAGAAAACCTGCATGCCAGCACGGGTCTGTGAAGTCTATCAATCCGCACTAGCCCAAGGTGGTAGACTATGGCCTAATAGAGGTTCATACCCCTGTATTGGGGTCGAATATAGACTGGAGATGAATTTGCTATTGCTTTCTGAGTTTGACTTAATTTTCTCGGTATTCAGCAAGTAAATTAGTAATTATAGATATATGCATAATATTTCTTTAGCTATAATATATAGTATATACATACATACACTTATGCCGATATCCCATAAGGGTAGGCAGAGACCACTTCTGTCCACCTGCAACGATTTTTTAATGTAATGAAGTGGCTATCCGCAGCGCACATTTCGTCCCCGCGGGCAACGAGACGTGCCGGGTGGCGAACCACGACGCCGTCATTTTATAAGGTTCCAAAGTTTTAAAGTTCCTCATTGCGTTACGACGGCTTAGTGAAGAGAAAAAGAAAGATGATGAGATGGGAAAGGTGTATTGAGCAAGGAATATGGAATTTAGGAAAAGGACTATAGAATATAGGATACTACTATTTCGGAAGGAGTAAGAAAAGACAGTAGTAGTTCGAGAGGCTGGGGTCGCTTACCCGTATACGTAAGTCTATTTGCCGGACAGGCTAAAAGACTAAGTATTCCCTATATTTATTTTTCCCTGTATATCGTATATTTTATTTATAATTATCATTTTTATATTATTTACTGTGGTAATGATAACAATCTATATACAAATATGTAAATAAAATTGAAAGTATCTATGAATATTTATGAATCTTTCAATTGAAAATTATATTAACAGGCTTATATCAATATTCACAAGCGAAATTTTAAATATAAAAGCTTTAAATATAATTAGTTAATTAATAAGCAACGAAATAAATTAACAAAAAAAAATATACTTGAGTTCATAAAACTTCATTGCATTTAAAATATTTAATCAAACGTAATCTAGCTACAATACCAATGAGAACTTGATAATTTTATTTAGTCAAATCACCAATACATGCTGTATGGTGCCGGCATAAGAATAGCGTCATTTCATATCTTCCCATGGATGCTGTGATAACCAGCTATAGGATGTACCAGGATAATAGGCCGCAGCGTTATCCTGTTGTTCCATCAAAATCTACTGCGATCTGCAAGACGCCTGCCAAATGCCTCTTTTTTAACGATGGGGCTCATGTCCAGCATAAGACTTCCAGTAGATGATAATGATTAATATGATGAAGATAATGGTGATGAATATGACTTAAATACCAATTTTAGTCAGATTCATTACGACAACTTGATTATTTAAAAGTTCAGTTGAACGACCAACTTGACTATTTAAAAGTTCAGTTGAACGATCAACTTGACTACTTAAAAGTTCAGTTGAACGACCAATACTGTAAAAGAAAAACAAGTCTTCTATATTATATTATATAACAGTTGAGCAATAACTGTTATTGTCCGCTAATCCGCTCACGTGGATTTCCTATCTAATCGTTAACCCTTCCAGGCGAGTGCCGTAACTTCTTCGTAATCGTATTATTTTCCAACTTGCTAGACAAATATTTTGATAGCTCGATTAATATGCATAATATAAATAATTTATAGCCTATAGCACTCAGAAATAATGTAGCTTTCTATCAGTAAAAAAAAATACAATTGGATCATTAGTTTCGAAGTTCACCCCGTAAGTACAAATTTACAAACAAACAAATTTTACCTATTTATAATGTTAGTATAGATTAGTTAAGCTCACTTCACACTGATCATAAAGATATTTGATAAACCTTCAATACTGTATTATTTATTTTACGTAATGATGTATCTTCTATTCTAAAGTTGTTGACATAGCAGTATTAAGCTATGGTATTGTCACAAGTACAGATGTTAAGGTACAACTCCATGTGCTATTTTTTCAACCTGCTGTTATTAATCAAGTTTTTTAATGTTTCTTTTTTTACCATAGATTTAATATTTGTTTGACTCTTATGTTTACGATATATTTTTAAAGAGTCTTGTTGCTTTCGTATATTTAAAAGAACATATATTTTGATGGGTCTAATAAAAATTATGTACATATATTTTGTGGATTTAATATGTATTTGCAACGTAATCCTACTTCTACGCGTGATAATTATAAAATTTATATAAATATTTTGATTTCGGGTCCACCTGAAAACCCGTGCTGTAGTTCAGCAGTATAGTATTATGTCTTCCTATGTATTGCTTTTGACTTCCTATGTATCTTTCACAAATTTGTGAACAATATTAGTGTTAGTCGAATTAATGTTCCATTCTTTCTTTGAGTTTAAGACGAGACAACTAACAAGCTTTTATTATATCCCTTTGTCTAAACTAATTGAAACTTGGCACATTATGTAAAACCAACAAATAAAAATGAATGCAATTAAGGTTTCTCAACAATATTAGCATAAACCCAATGAATGTTGTCAACACAAAATCATATTGAGCAACTAATTCTGTACTCGTAAGATTTATTATTAGCAATATAGTCGCATGTGCCCCGTTTTTCTTTATTTCTTCCAATACATCATACATGTTTTCTTATCGTTTGGGGTTCATTTATTTTTATAAACAGTACTTTAGATTCTGTCAGCAAAAAAATCGCCAATAGAACGTTGCCCTTTATTTGGCAATCATCCGATGCAAGCGTGGCTAGGAGCGTCGCCACTTGTCGTGGGATAGCACATATCACAACACAGATGTTTCGCTACTACTGTGATCAGTTAGGGTTTTCAGGTATTTTTGGACGTTTTATCGAAACACAATCGGTATACACAGCCACAAATATACACAGCGAAATCATTCTGGAGACATTTATTATTTGCAGTAGTGTAAGGTCAGCAGAGAAATAACATATATTTTTTATACATTTTTTTATTTTTAAGAGCAGATATTTAATATTACATATTAAACGGATTTAATATGTACAACTATTTTCTAATTTATAAGCGAGTGATACGAGAGTACGAGGCACGTGGTAGCTAGTGCAAATTGGTTTATTCCGCTTTTAGTCACTGTGTACAAACACTAAACGCAGAAACATCTTCAAGCTAATTTTTCTGTAAACTATATTCCGCTTTAGTCACTGTGTACAAACACTAAACGCAGAAACATCTTCAAGCTAATTTTTCTGCAAACTATATTCCGCTTTTAGTCACTGTGTACAAACACTAAACGCAGAAACGTCTTCAAGCTAATTTTTGTATAAACTTGTAGCAACCTAATTCGCTACATAATATACCACGCATCCTCAATAGACAGCGCTGCTCTCTATTATCGATACAATCTTAGAAGCTGAAACAGAGTTAAAATGAATCAAAATTAATAGCAACTTAACATATATATAATACAATATCCCAGCGTCAACCATTGGGATATAGTAGCATTCTCCACTAGATATAGCAACCGTTTGGTATAAGTCCTTTTATTCTTTCTTTATCTTTATATTTCCTTTTATAATGGATAATTGGTTTACGTACATAACTTACTTTTCAGATAACTGGTGACAGCGATTTTATTATCAACATCGGCATTATGAGTCATGGTTGATATCGATAAAACATAGAATCAGATAGTCCATCACTAGTGTAGTTCCCAAGAGGTAAATGCAACTGTATCCAATTCGTTATCGGATCCAAGTAGGATTTGTCGATGTCTTGTGTGTACAAAACTCCAACAGTTTCCAATCACTATTCTGAAATATTTTTTTTTTATAGTTATCCGTTCAATTAATTATTTTGGAAAATATTCCTATAAACTTGCTGCTCTGTGACGCTGGCATAATAATAGCGTCATTCCATTTCTTCTCTGGGATGACATAGAGAAAAAAATAATAAATGCTATAAAAGAAAAGAAAAAGTCCAAGTATATAGTTTTTGTAATTGAGCAAAATTTATCAAAATATATTATACCATTATAGGTCAGGGAGTACTTAGTCTTTTAGCCTGTCCGGCAAATAGACTTAAGTACTCGGGTAAGCGACCCCA